>BDUI01000240.1:266738-278713 GCA_002335545.1 Apodemus speciosus
TCTCTCTCTCTCTCCATACCTGCTGTCCAGTCACACTTACACACACTTATACCCAAACATATGTAAAATGCTGACAAATACATTCACATATGGCACAGACACACCTACACACATGTAGACAAAACTCATCTCACCCACAAGTAGATATCGTGTTTTCTTCAACACAAAGCCAGCCCATCTCCACCAGTTGAGGTGCTATGTGAAGATGCCACCCAATTTCATACAAGAGGGAGAGGGAATGTGATAGCATAGGGCAAATGATCAGGCCTGAGTGGGGAGATATATATATATATATATATTACCAGCATTTGGAAGAATAAAGTTGTGTAGTCTACATGTTTTACATAAAGAGCTTGATCTCATAAGCAGTTTCTGCAGGAAGAAGTCTTTAGAGATGAAACTCATGCCCCTTGTATGTGTAGCACTTGCTGGCTGTGCATTATCTAGAGTGTTCAATGGCTACATACCAAGAATATCTTGCAGCAATGCTTTTGCCCTTAGATTGCTTTATGATTCCCAGAAAGGGTGTCGGACAAAGAGTATGTGTGTGCTCTTTGTCTCTAAATACATAGCTGCAAGAAGGTCTAGATCTTCCCACTTTGCAATTAAGCCAGGCCAGCTGCTCTTTGCTGTAGCCTTTGTAGCCACAGCAAATGAGGACTGGTCTCTGGCCAGCTGACTCTGGCCTTTGATCACCGTACAGACTCTGATGAGAAAGCCCTGCCTATTTTGGAGCTGGTGGACTTTGCATCACAGGTTGCTGAGGGCATGTGCTACCTGGAATCTCAGAATTACATCCACCGTGACCTGGCTGCGAGGAACGTTCTTGTTACAGAGAACAATCTCTGCAAAGTGGGGGACTTTGGGCTGGCCAGGCTTGTCAAGGTAGGCCCCTTGGAGGTAGAAGACAGAAGCAGGATATGGGGCTTTATCTCCYAAGCCTTGAGCTGAACCTAGCCATAAACRAGATGGGTTCTTGATAGGGTGGTGTTAACAGGCAAGCAAGACTGCTTTATCTATACAGGTACAGCCTTGTTCGTGCCCTATTGGTCTAGCTTTGAGTACCTAGCCAGACATAGCCATGTACCTTGAGGTTTTCCTGTCTTCATGCATTGCAACTCTGCTCTTGTCTTTCCCTGACCCAGAAGCCCAGTGAATTGGCACTTTTATTGGGCCTAGCTATGATTCTGKCAGCACTGGTAGCAGCTACCTATGGTAGCAGTGGGGTGGTGTCAGTGAGTCAGACAGCAATAGGCAATGTGGTTGTTGTCCCTGTCCACCAGGACCTTGGAGTCCATGCTTGTCAGTGCTWCACAGGAAGGGTACAAGTGGCAGCTTCCTCTAGTGTCAGGTCCTACCATAAGACATCTTACCACAGGAGGACATCTACCTTTCCCATGAGCACAGTGTCCCCTACAAATGGACAGCACCTGAGGCACTTTCCAGAGGACATTACTCCATCAAATCTGACGTCTGGTCTTTTGGGGTTCTGCTTCATGAAATTTTCAGC
This sequence comes from Apodemus speciosus, assembly GCA_002335545.1. Taxonomy (NCBI): domain Eukaryota; kingdom Metazoa; phylum Chordata; class Mammalia; order Rodentia; family Muridae; genus Apodemus; species Apodemus speciosus. The sequence continues at coordinate 268,249 of BDUI01000240.1, forward strand.
AGGGGGCAGATGCCCTACCCAGGTATTGACCCAAGAATGTCTCCAGGGGTGGACAAGTAGTGAGGTGGAGTCAGGGCAGGTCTTAAATGGGTGACAAAGATGACAGGAGKTGCTTTCCAGGGGCTCAGCCAGACCCCACCCCTGTTCCATTCCTTGAGCATTCAGGAACGTGCCTCTGGGGTCATCTCCTGGAGACACTGTCCACAGGGAAGGCAACATTCATGGACAGTGTGCTACAACATGTCCAGAGCAGGGGTCAGCATCCAGGGAGGAGCCAAAGGCAGCTGGGTATGGCTTCCAGGGATCAGAGGGTGGACATCAGTCTTCTAGCTCTCATTTCTTTTCTCCCATGGACCACAGGCATGTCCAATCATGAAACTTTCCTGAGGGTGGATGCCGGCTACCGCATGCCCTGCCCTGTGGAGTGCCCACCCAACATACACAAGCTGATGCTCGGCTGTTGGAGCAGAGACCCCAAGCAGAGACCTTGCTTCAAAGACCTGTGTGAGAAACTCACAGGTATCACCAGGTATGAGAACCTGGTCTGAGCTCCTTGGATGTGGCCAGGACCCACAGAAGAGGATTTCATGATTATCCTGGATGTCTATTGAAGGCATGGACCATCCTTCAGTTTACTGAGATGAAGGGATAGGAAACATACTAAACATACCTCAAATACTGCATGTTGTCAAGGAAAGAGTAAAGAGGCAGCCATATTCCTTTCCCATTTATCCTCCTTCAGGAGGCAGTACACAAAATCCAGGAAGTCCCTCTCTGGCTTCTTCCTCCCTTCTCTCGTGAAGACTTCATGTGACAGAGAAGCCAAGAAGAGTCTAGGTAACAGGCCTTGTGGAGTTCTTGCCATATCGCTTTCAGAGCTTGACCGTCCACAAACACATACCACACCCTTTAGCACCTTAATTCTGCAGGATCTTATGCCACATAAAACTCAGAACAAGTTTGCATGATTTTCTCTTTATAACCTTGGCTTTGTTAGAGGAATCTTACCCAGGAAGTTCAAGACAGAGATAAAAGGATATGAAATTTTTGCCCTGCAGTTTCTGGTGCCCAGTCGGGGGGGGGGGTTCTTGAGATACCCACCTGGAGTTTGCAGAAGCAGAGAGAAGATGATGGAGCCAGTAAGAGCCAGGAGATTTGTTTGCCTTTTCCAAGACAGAGTTTCCCTGTGTAGCTCTGTTTGTCCTGGAACTCATTCTGTAGACCAGGCTGGCCTTGAACTCACAGAGATCTACCTGCCTCTGCTTCCCAAGTGCTGGGATTAAAGGCATCTGCCCTGCTGCTTGGCAGAGCCAAGATTCTTAACCATGTGGGCAGAGGCAGCTCTTCTGCACATCTCTGCCTGAAGGCTCTGCACTTGTTTCTAAAGTCAAATTCGGTGTGGGCTTGTGTAGAGCTCCTGATTCTTTCCCTTCAGAGATGCTTTTGCCTTGAGCTTTGAGACAGAATACCTTCATGCTTGGTGCCCTTCTCTGCTTCCCATTTGGACCTGAGTTTTCCCAAATGGCTCTGGTCCAAGGCTGCTTTCCCCCCATGTATCTTCAGTGCTCTTAGATCCATGCTTGACCCATGAAGTCCAGACAGACTATTTGCTCTCCATGCCATCTCCTTATGTACTTGGACATTAGAACCCCAGTTCTGAGGGTAAGTACTCCAAAAGCACCTACCCAAGGAAACCTTACTGGAAGTGGGCATAATTCTCTGATGACATTTCTACCAGCCATGTCCAGATTGACCTCTCACAACAGGTGAAGATGCCACAACATCCCTTACAGAAATGTCCTCTCTGTATTCTAAAGATGAATACAGAGTATATTGTCTGTACTGCTTCCTGTAAAGCAGTTCTCAGAGATGTAATGTCACTCCATATGGAAAGCACAGGAAAATGGAAAAGGGCAAATGAAAACCCTTCAAACTAAGACTTTTGCATAGACAATTATCAAAAATTTCCCCTCTCTCAGTAACTGAACCTTTCATTTTCATCAAGAACAGAATTTGGCTGGGCTTGGTGGTGCACATCTTTAATCTGAGCACTTGAGAGACAGAGGTAGGCAGATCTCTGTGAGTTTGAGGCCAGTCTGGTCTACGTAGCAAATTTCAGGGCAGCCAGAGCTACACAGAGAGACCCTGTTTCATGAAAACAAAAATAAATAAAAAAACACAATTCGAATAAAAATCCAAGTGGACATAAATTGAATCAGGGTTAAACATTCTAAAATTAAAGCTATGAGGTCTGTGTGCATTTGGCTGTTTGTAGAGTCCTTCCCCACTTACAGAGGGGACAACCCTGGGTGCACACCTTTAATCTCAGGACTTGGGAGGCAGATGCAGATTTGTCTGTGTGTTTGGGGTCTACAGAGTTCTAAGACTTCCAGGGCTACCTAGAGTGATCCTGTCTCAAAAACAAACAAACAAACAAACAAACAAATAAAAAACAAAGAAAAACTCTTACAGTTTTGTCTGGACTGGTGTAAAGATGAGTGCTCATTAACTATCCCTAAAACCTCTCAGAAATATAGAAACAAAGTAAAATGTTCTTAAAGATCACATGGTATAGAATAATCTTTAAGAGTGTTGGTAAAATAAAAAACAGAAATGTTTCTAGACCTGTTAATATGAACACAGTACAGCTAGACCTATGGTTCTCAACCTTCCTAATGCTATGACCCTTTAATGCAGTTCCTCTTGCTGTGGTGATCCCTAACCATAAAATTATTTTCATTGCTACTTCATAACTTGGCGCTGTTATGAATTGTGAATATTTTTGGAGGTAGAATCCCCTTTTGTCAAAGAGGGTTAGACCCACAGGTTGAGAAACAGTGAGATAGCCGGCTGGTGGTGGCGCACGCCTGTAATCCTAGCACTTGGGAGGCAGAGGCAGGTGAATTTCTGAGTTCAAGGCCAGCCTGGTCTACAAAGTGAGTTCCAGGACAGCCAGGGCTACACAGAGAAACCCTGTCTCAGAAAAAAAAAAAAAGAAAGAAACACTGAGATAGACTTTATTTTTTCTTACCAGGGTTTAAACAAGTTTAATCCTACTGAGTATTTAAAATGCTAGAAGGAGAAATGAAACCCAAGGGAAGAATACAGAGCAAGGAAAGAACACTCTGCTTCTGTGGTGTATCCAGAGATGTCATTAGTTATATTTCTATTATACTTGAACACGTACCACTGAAAATTATTAGCTCCTTAGTGGAGGCTTAATTTTCTTTCACAAATGTTTACTTTGACTCTTGGGAGACAAAAAGTGTCCATCAGCTCTGCCTCAAACTTCTTCCACATGTTTACATCAGACAGGTGTCCACATTATCTAAGAATCACCTAGCTCAGTGTTTCTATACATGAAACTGCAAGCTCACTGCTATCTCCAGATAAGTTAGAGCAAGAATTATCAGTGAACCGATGTTTTAATTTTTTTTCAAAGATTATATTAAAGGCAAGGTAATTGGGAAACTGTTCTCATTCAAGTTCATGGGGCCCCAAGGATTGACRCCAGGGGACTTACCATGGAGAGGGTGGGGGGAGAAAAAGAAAGAGCTTGAGAGAAAAAAAGACAGAGATAAAGTTTTTAAAAATGACTTTGAATTTTGCTGCTTCTAAGTGTTTGTTTTTTTAAAAGAAATCTTTTCCCTCTCTCCAGCCTACTTTGTAAAAGGTGGAATATGTATCTTTCTCCCTCCTGTTTTTTTTTTTGTTTTTTTTTGTTTTTTTTTTAAGAACCAACAGTGTGAGGCCGGGCGGTGCTGGCACATGCCTTTAATCCTAGCACTTGGGAGGCAGAGGCAGGCAGATTTCTGAGTTCTAGACCAGCCTGGTCTACAGAGTGAGTTCCAGGACAGCCAGGGCTATACAGAGAAACCCTGTCTGGGGGTGGGGGGGAAGTTAAAAAAAAAAAAAAAAAAGAACCAACACTGTGTTACCTGGTACTCTGCATTTGCATGTGAAAGTCAGAGGACAGTTTCAGTGTTGTTCCTCATTAGGGTGCCTTTTTTATTGAATATAATCTTCATTTACATTTCAAATGCTAAAACCTTTCCCGGTGGTTTCCCCACTCCCCACTCCAGAAAACCCCCATGAACAGTGTTGGCCACCCAGATGCCCCAGGACTCCCAGGGACTAAACCATCAACCAAGGAGTACAAATGGTTCCAGCCAAAAGTGAGGCAAAGGATGCCATTTTTTAAAGAAAGGGTCTCTCATTGGTAGCCTAACAAATTTCACAAATCTGCACCCCCAGCACTGAGGTGGTGCGAATACCACATCTAGCTTTCATGGGGATTCCAAAGTTCAAACTCAGGTCTTCTTCTCACTGGCAAGGCAAGCTTTTGCCAACTGAGCTTTCTCCTCAGCTCCAGGTAGACTGAGTAACTATAGTAACCAAAGGTGATGTCATGGTAGCAAGGCCTTGTGGGAAGAACTGGCCTGGTTCCTAGAATGCCTTACTAGGAGAAGGATGACTTTAGAAGCTTCAGGGACTTTTCAAAGAGAGAGCTACCCAAACCTACACGTGCTGCTGCAAAAACCTTGTGGTACCACTTGGATGTGGCAKCCCGGCCTGAATATACTTTCTGAGAACAAAGTCCTGGCACCACAAACAAACCCAGGTAACTGATAGTGCTATATGAATCAACACTTGTAAACTTGTAAACATGTCAGCCTGACTCTGCTGAGATTGCAGAGCTTGTTTCAGAACCTACAGTGTACCCAGCACCAGGCCTATCTCTTCAGAGGTTTCTTATCACTCAAGATCCAAAGTAGATCCCCAAATCTCTCCTTTACTATCTTTTTTCCCTCTTTTATTATTTTTTTCCTTTACTATCTTAAGGTCATTCTTTATATTTTTCTCTAACCCTTCTGCAAGTCACTAAAATATTCACTTCTCGGCTTCACCAGCTGCAGCTGTACAGTTGACAAGACTTCAGAGAAACCACAAAGGGGAACAGAAGAGATAGGAAGATGGATCTATGCTCCTTGTCGCCCAGAGCTGTTGGCTGGCCCTAGCTTCCAGCTCTGACAAGGAGCCGCCCTGTGGGCCTCATCAAGACATTCTGGTCTAAGTAAAACTCATTTCCTGTTCAGAGTCCACCAAAAGTGCAAAGAGCCTCCCCCACCAACAGCTTGCTGGCTCAGGAGTTAAGGGCAGCCTTCCACAAGTGACCTGGATACCCTCAGGGCAGACAGGAGGGAAACTCAGCTGTCAGAGGCACAGGCCTTAGTTCCCAGGGGAGAGTGCAGCTGTTTACTGGGTGAGGTAGCAGGAAGGCCTGCAGGGCCACACCTAAGACTCCACCCTAGCCTTGCTAGCTTAAGCCACCCCCCACAGCTCCTATGCCCTCTGACCTAGAGGCTAGACTCCCTGAGGTTGGAACCTTCTTTCAGTCTGAGCTAGTATCCCCAGCCTTAGGGAACCATCCATGGAACGAGTAGTGGGGAGGGCCTGACCCAAGGTCATCTACCACGTTCCTGTGTAGAAACTGGGTCCCTTCAGCTGAGAGCTCCCAAACTCAGTCAGAGGCCTAGCTTTTCCTGGACTGTATCTTGGGCCAGGCCTACTTGAGAGGGTATCTTACCACATGCGGGGGATATCACTGGGAAGGGTCTCAAAGGAGCTGTCAGGAAGACCAGAGAACAGTACAGCACCCAGCAGGAAGCAGGGCTGGATTCAGTAATGTCTCAAACACACCAGGGGAGGATGGCTGCTCTGAGTTTATTTTAAGCTTTGTGCAAGACACAGTTATGGGGGTCAAGAAAGCTCAGTGCTGTGAAACAAGAGGGGCTCTCTCCAGTTCCTGCTGGTGTCGTTCCGTCTTACTAGTTTACAGGGAGGGTTGAGAGGGTAGGCTCTGGCTTAGCACCACCTAAGTTTGGGCAGGCTGCTGATTCTGAGAGGTCAGGACGGGGCCCTGGGGTTGGTATGGCCAGGATGGATGACTGGCTGCTTCTTCATGGCTTCAGGAGCCAGGCCACAGGTGATCGGGCTTCTGGAGGCCTGGGGGGATTCTGCTGAGCTGTAGGGAGAGCATAGGTCTTTGGGTCAGCATCTGCTTTAATTGGGGCCATTCCCACAACCACATGGAAGATGGACTCACTGCTCAGGAGACTCCAACACTGTGGCCATGAATGGGAGGGTGGATTTCCCGAAAAAGAAGCTGGTCCACCAGTGGCCCGGGTCGGCTTTGGGAAGACCTGAGGAGCAAAGGAGGGTCACGATGGAGTCCAGTCCCTCTCCACGCTCCCCATCCTTCTTCTCCAACCTACCCCACTCCCGCCTTAGGACGTGAACTCTGCCTTTCTGCTGGCTCGTTTTGCACTCACCCGGGGAGTGGGGCACGGCGTCCCCCGGGTACTCGGCACTTCCGCCAGAGCTGTTGCTGGACGAGGAGCCCAGGCGTCCTGGGAAGGGGAGGCGGGTCAGCCACAGAGCCCTGGGCCAGCCCTGGGCGGGGCTGGCGAGGGGCTACTTACGCCGATAGTAGTCATGGGTAGCCACGAGCGAGCCGCTGGAAGGGATGGCTGCCATGCTTCAAGGCCGTGGCGCTGCAGAGAGGAGAGCAGAATGTGGGTTTGGTCACCACACACCAGAGTGTACCCCGAGTCCCCCGGGTCCTGACAGTGCCTGGCTTCCAGGCGGCTCCAACCAGCCTGGGCCGGTTGCGCGATGAGACAAAGGCGCTTTGTATGCTCCTGGCCCCAAGAAGACGCGCCTCCCCCACCCCACCGCTGGCCGCTAGCACCACTACTACCGCGGCCCTCACCTCAACAGAGACCCTCCCCCTCCTAGCAGGCTTCGGTGCAAGGCCACGAGTGGCAACGCACGTGGCGCTAGGCCGCGGAACCCATTTGTAAGGATAACCCACGAAACACCACTAGTTTAGGACCCACGCGCGCTATGCGCACGCGCGTACTTAGTTGCTTTCCAGCACAGCAGGAGATGCACCATTGAGAGGCGGAGCGCAAGTCGAGGCTCCACCTCCTTCACGGCGGCCCCACCCATGAGATTTTTTTGAGCTCTCCTGATTCCTATTAGACCAGCAGTAGCACAAAGTGGTCCCGCCCTTCCCTATTAGACTCCACCCTAAGCGGAGCAAGGATCCGCCCCACCTTCTGTACTGCTAAGTTCTGCAAAGTTCCTCCTTGGCCCTAACTGCTTTGATCTGTGGTCTTTTTCCAGGCGAAGCCAGCCCTGCTGCTTTTTTCCCCACTTGGTTCGGACTAAACCCGGATAGAAGAGGTTAAAGAATCTCATGTGCCCTTCAGTCTGTGCCACCCTCTCGGATGTGGCCCCACGTAGTCCAGCCTGTTTGGTGTTCTTGTTCCCTTTACTCGCTGCTGTCCGCTGCTTGTGCCGGTCCCCGCAGGGTTTTATTATCTACGTACCTCACTCCGACCCTTGACTGAATGGATCTGTTACCCTAAGTAAGCCCAAGGGGTAGCTGTCCCCGCGTGCCTCGCTACCATCACAATCTCTGTTTTTCTGGCTGCACTGGATGGTGCCTGGAGCCCCCAAGCGGTCCTGTAAGGACTAGCCTGTCCTTGGTAAGCTGCGGAGCTGTTTGCGTCTCTTTCAAGTCCTGGCTCAGACTGTTGTTCACCATTCCCAACCTGTGTTCTGTTTGGAGACAAAGTACAGATGAAGCCTTGGGGGCAGAGAGAGTTCAAACAGAGGCAGTCTCTAGTAGCCTCCATTGTTGGTCAGAGACTCATGTTTGGAGGAATCAAGTGATTGGAGCTCTAGGGCTGGCCAGCATGCCCACCCTTCCCTTCCTCAGCAGTCAGTGTTCTGCCAGATCTCCACGGGGACTGGGAGGACCACGAGCCAGCTTCTTGCAGCATGCTTCTCCTATAACCGAAGATGCTAGACTTCCTGGGGGCTCAGGGAAAACCTAGACTAGGCTGGGCCTAGTAGGACCCCAGGAGGAGGCTCTTGTGACCCTGAGGTCTCAAGTAGGCTTTGACTGGGACCCTTCCCTTGGATTTGTTGAGACCTATTCTATGCAAACATTGATCCAGGCTTGGGGAAAACAGACAAAAAATGGCCCAGTAGGGGTGCTGGTTTAGAGGCCATAAAGGTATAATGAAAGAGAGAAAGTGGGGGCAGTTGACATGATAGCAGTACAAGTGAGTAAGGCCACTGGTGATACCAGGAGGGTGAGACCTCTGTCTTCGTTGTGTCATGTACTTCAGACTCTGATTTACCCTGGACTGTCTTGGTCAAGTGCATAGCCATCTCTAGTGGTTATTAGCTGTTTCCTCTAGCKAAGCATTCCCTCTGGAAAGAAAGTAAAGAATAGATGCCTAGTCCTATTGCATCTTCTTATGCCTGTTCTTTTCTGAAGGGAAATAGAGGAGCAATGGATCTGGGGAAGAGAGGAGATGGGCAAGGGCAAGGAGAAGGGGAAAGGGAGGTTGCAGTGGGGATGTATTGCATAAGAGATGAATGAACAAACCTCCCAAGAATACAAGAGACTTGCTGGTGGTGGCACATGCCTTTAATCCCAGCACTTGGGAGGCAGAGACAGGTGGATCTCTGTGAGTTTGGAGCCAKCTTGGTTTACAGAGCTAGTTCCAGGATGACCAGGGCCACATAGAGAAGCCCTGTCTCAAAACAAACCATTACAAGAGAGTTCCAGGAACTCACAAGAGATTTACCAACACTCACCACACTCTTCTCTAGGTTATATAAGCTGTAACCAATTCCTGGAGACAAGAGGGATGCACCAGCATAGTTGACTGCAACCAGGAAACTCAAGCAGTTTTCATGGCTTGTCACCCAGGCAGACGTGAGCCTTGTGATTCAGCAGCCCAAGTCACCTACACATTTGTAAGTAACCCTTACATCTTAATAGTTTTCTCATTGTCATGACAAACGACCTGACCAAAGCAACCCAATGAAGCATACAGTATGTTGCGGAGAGACATCATGGACTCAGGAACATGAGGCAGCTTGGTCATCTTAAGTCTGCTGTTAGGAAACAAAGATGACAGCCCATGTTCACCTCACTCTCCCTTTCTTTTTTTATTCAAGAATGCAGCCCTTGGATGGCGCTGTCCACATTTGGGGAATGTCTTCCCACCTCAGTCCCAATCTAAAGACCTCTTCACAGACAAAATGTGCCAAGGCTTGTTTCCATGGTGGCTCGAACTCCCATCAAGTTCGTTAAGATTAACTACCACATATCCATGCATCTATTGGTAATTCTAGTAAACTCATTGGTTCACAAGTAGACTTGGAATTTCCTCTTTGGTCTGTCACTAATGTCCTGACTGCAGTGAACAGATACTTGTTCATGTTCCCTAGGAAAAGCTATGCAACACCTGTGTGGTTCAGACAAAGGCTAGAGAGACCAGGCTGAGAGGAAGGACTGTCAGGATCCAACTGCAAACGGCTTCAGAAGGCCTTATACAGCTTGCACAGATTTGAGACTGGGACTCATACTGTTTATCTGAAGTGTGAACTATTTGCCCTGATTTGGAGACATGATGGTTACTCAAGAGGGGCACGGATAAGTCAGATATGAGTGTGGGCCACTTCTAGGGATTCAGGCAATATACATAGTACTGTTCCAGAGTGAGGCTGGGATAGAGGACAGTCAGGGGYTTAGGGTTTCTAGGGGGTGGGGAGGGCAGGGCTGCTGGGGCTTCTGCTGAGACAGGCTCTAGCCTTGTCACCTGTTTCCAGTGTTGGATTATCTCTCTATTCATCAAGTGGGTCAGAATGCAGAGATGCATTCACTGAAGAAGCAGTGGCTGCCCTTGGGAAGTAGAGGTTGAGTAAGACCAGTCTCATGCCTCATGCCCAGAATTTGCAAAGTTCCTGAGTCTAGCAGGAATTATGGAGCATTGGTCTATTAAGGTRAAGAAGGTGTTTGTACCTGTTGGTGCAGAAGGAGGTGCCTTGACCACTTCTAGCAGGAAACAGTATGTATGTAGCTTGTGGTCACTGACTGAGTTTCACAGCCTGTGCTGTTCTGTCCTGGGAATATTTAGCCTCTGTGAATCTGCTCTGTGGGAGTAAGGTCGGGTCCTACTTGGGACCTTTCTTGCTGTCTCAGGGCTGGACAGTTTGGAGGTTCAGTCCTCTGCTGGGGTTGGACAGCTTAAGGCTGTAGAYATGCTAGGCCCATTTCCTGCCGTGTGCTCTCCCTACAGTGTCCTCTTGGGAGCAGAGTTTGTGATCAAAGGTGTAGACTGTGGGTTAGCACCTGGGAAAGGAAAGAAGAGGGGCCATGAGAGTTTTCCCACATTGGGGCAAGCTAGCTGCTTCACTTGGATGGATGTGGCTGGGGGGAGGCTTCAGTGGGGAGGCTCACAATGGGGGACCAGCTGTGGATTATCCCCAGCTGGACAATAAGATCTTCTGTCTTTCCCAGGCTACCCTTGGCTATGATCTGGGCCTGCCTAATCATCCCAGCTCATTCCTAGCTTCAAGTATCAGCATCTGTAGTAGC
>BDUI01000240.1:292651-318753 GCA_002335545.1 Apodemus speciosus
CTTGGGAGGCAGAGGTAGGTGGATTTCTGAGTTCGAGGCCAGCCTGGTCTACAGAGTGAGTTCCAGGACAGCCAGGGCTACACAGAGAAACCCTGTCTCGAGAAAAACAAAAAGCAAAAAACAAAACAAACAAACAAACAAAAAAGAACCCCAAAAAGGGACTAGTAGTTTGTTAAGTCTCAAACCCTGGGACAAATGGCTACCATTTAAGATATTAAAGTGAACCTGACCACCAGGTTCTCCTAGCATCTCTCAGCCCCTACCTGTTACAGAGTCCTCCCCATCTTGCATACCCCATCCCCTACCCTTAATTCTCTAGCCCAGGATCTGGGCTGCTCTTCCGTATATAACCCAACTATTTTGGTTACCCACTCTTTTTGTACCTTTGCCCTATTGGCTGCTGCACCTGGTTCCTCCTCTCTCCCTTCTCCTCCCTCTCTCCCCACATGGCCTGGCTCTGCCTGGTCACATTCACTCTGGATTCTCCCAGGTATCTCTGCTTCTGACTCAGCTCTCCCTTTTATCTACAATAAACTTTCTCCTCCACCATACTCCCTTCAAGGAAACTCGGCTGCTTTGAACCATACTGCTGATCTGACTCTCCCAAGCTATGTATGAATCATTTGTGTCTGCTGGCCTTTGCCACCCACCAGATTGAATTCTGGAGTCTGCCTCTTCAGCTACTCCTTCCCCCCACCTTATCTAATCATCCATTCCTCCTCACTGACTCAGCCAGTGTCCTCTCTCCAGCTCCTAGAGCCTGCTATCTGCTTTGGGGTACCCACTATGAGGATGTCTCCCTGCCCCTGTGGGCAATTCTACTCACTAAGACAATTGCTCCTCTCCCTCTGTTGGAACTCCCTTTTCCAAATGCCTCTTCCAGCGCATCTTTCCTGTTGTTTTTTATTCTACCTGCTCTAACCACTGGTCTCTCTTTCTCTCTACTTGCTGTCACTGCAGAGCTCCTTTCTCTGCTTTTACTACAAAGGCTACAAGGGGTGTTCCACGAAGCTTCCTCTCACCCTACCCTGCCCCTGTTACATGGAAAGTGATGCCTCTCTTCTGTGATTTGGGACATTTCTCTCTGACAAGTCTCTTGGTCCACTTGGGAATGGCCTGGATCTCAGTTCCTTTCTGGAACTTCCTCACCCTTCCCGAAGAACTGGCTACTCCTAGTTCCAAAGCTTCTCTACGCGGCCCAAGGTCTATGACCATTAACAAGCAAAGGCTTTATCACACTGATAACACACCTTAAATGATCTTATCTGGTATTTGAGACCATGACAACATTTGTGAACATCAAAATTTTCAATTGTTTTATAACCAATTTTTAAAATATACCTGATTTTGAATATTATTTTACATTAAACAAACCTTAAGTTTACTTTAAACTTATTTCACTTCACTTGCTTTAGGTTTAAATTTGACAATGAATACAGAATACTGTATGGTGAGATACAAATGTTGGTCTTCCCCTCCAAACTTGTCCTTGTAAATCAGTGGTTCTTAACTTTGGGTCACGACCCCTTCAGGGGTCAAATGACCCTTTCACAGGGGTCACCTAAGACCATCCTACATATCAGATATTTACATTACGACTCATGATAGTAGCAAAATTACAGTTATGATGTAGCAACTAAAATGATTTTATGGTTGGGGGTCACCAAAACATGAGGAACTATATTAAAGGGTCGCAGCATTAGGAAGTTGAAAAACACTGCTGTAAATGAATTTAATTTGTGTAGCTAGGCTTAGCTACTTTGTGGGTTCTTCTTTTTCCCATTCTTTYCCCCTCTGGTTTCATCCCAACACTAGATAGGAGAGAAAGAAGGATGGATGGAGGAAAAGAGGAAGGGAGGGAAGGAGAGAAAGAATTCCTAAATCTAATTTCTTTCTTCTTGTTTCTTATTTGAGCATTACTACCGACAAACCACTAACCATCAACCCTGCCTCTCGGGGCCCTAGCATTTATATACCCTCTGATAAGTTCCCAGCATTCCAAATGTCACACAATTGCAGAAACTATCTACAGCTGGCAAAACCACACGTCTACTACAGCACGAGACAAATCACAGTCTGATGCCTTGAAGCACCCCATCCTATAAACATAGTCTTATATTTCTGTTTTTTTTTTTTGAAGAAACCAAAATTCTTAAGAATGTCCACACATTTGTGCTGAGCATGACTGATGGATGAGGTCGTCAGTTAAGATGGTGGCAAGCCCACAGGGTTGTTATCTACTTCAAGGTGAGCCTAGGTCTTCAGTCAAGATGGTGGCAAGAACGTGGTTCACCTAGGTGCACCCATCGTGTCTTTTCTGTTATAGAGTTTTTGTTTTTTGTTTTTTTGTTTATTGAGACAGGGCTTCTCTGTGTAGCCCTGGATGTCCTGGAACTCACTCTGTAGACCAGGAAGCTGGCCTTGAACTCAGAAATCTGCCTGCCTCTGCCTCCCAAGTGCTGGGATTAAAGGCCTGCACTACCGTTGCCCAGCTCTGTTACAGGTTTTTAAGCTAACTTTTTTTTGGCGGAGGTGTGGGGGGGGGGCTGGGAATTTTACGGCTTTTTAAGACCACTCTTACAGGTTCTGAGATAAAGTTTATGCTTTAGCAAAAGTTTTAGAGATTTAAAAGGAGCAGAATTTAATGAGTTAAAAAACTGTGGTTACACTTTTGTCTAATTTTTGTTGTTGTTGTTGTTGTTGTTGTTGTTGTTGTTGTTGTTGTTTTGAGACAGAGTTTCTCTATTTTGCCCTGGGTGAACGAGCACTTGTTCTGTAGATCAGGCTAGCCTCAAACTCAGAGATCTGTTTGCCTCTGCCTCCCCAGTGCTAGGACCAAAGGTGTGTACCACCAGTGCCCAGGAATTTTACTGAATTTGAAAAGTTTGCTTTATCTTTAAACATTGTTGCAAATTACATTATTTGAGTGACATGATTTAGAAAGCCACAGAATCAAGCAGAGTGTGCCAATACATGCCTTTAATCCTAGCACGGGATACAGAGGCAGGTGGATCTCTGAGTTTGAGGCCAGCCTGGTGTACAAAATGAATTCCAAGACAGCCAAGGGTACACAGAGAAACCCTGTCTCAAAGATAAACAAATAAAAACAACAACCAACCAACCAACCAAACAAACAAACAAACAAAAAATCATAGGCTGGAGAGCTAGCTCAGAGGTTAAGAACACTGTCTTCTCTTCCAGAGGTCCTGAATTCAATTCCCAGCAACCACATGGTGGCTCATAATCACCTGTAATGGGATCTGGTGCCCTCTTCTGGCCTGCAGGCATACATGCAGACAGAACACTGTATGCCTATAAGAAAATCTTTTTAAAATCATTTAATGAATTTTAGCTTGGGATTAGTATAGAATTCCAACAGTCCTATGCCTACTTCAGTCGTTTGTGCCGTCTATTTATGAGAAGCACCCTGCTAAGCAAAGCATAGCAGATTATAAAACCAAAATGTTGATCCACTACGGGAAATGCCCTGAAGTGGGAATTCCTGGTCCTGTCATGTGATACAGACTCATGTAATGCTTTGCTGAAACAAGACTGGGGAGAAGACACGTGATATTTGGAGAGAGTGTATGTAGGACTCGATGGACAGTGACGGGCGTTTGCATTGCTTGCCTTGTGACTTTGTTGGACTTCGCTGATCTTCACTTCACTGAGAGAGGAACGGTGGAGACTGGCTCTTGGTATTCCTGCTGGTTCTGGGTGCTCTCCCTGATTCATGCAGATTTCTGCTGGATTGTGCCTTCGGTACTTATTCGAGTTTGGTGACACTTTGGAACCGGACTGTTGGTGTCCTGACAATGGAGATTAAGATCGGCCCCAAAGCACTACTTCTAAACAGGTCCACATCCCCTTGTGCTACTTACTGTCATCCTTTCTCCCCTACCTTTGAATGGTGGGCTAGAAGGGAGGTCAAAGTGTTTGGCAACAATTAATAAAGTGGGTTTTAAAAAACTAAGCCTACTGTGTCCTGTAGTATCAAACATTCGGTCAAGATTTCATTCCTTATGTAAAACCAAATGAGCACACCCATCTCATAAGTAGTAAAATTTGCTTTTGTCTATTAGAGGAAAGCACAGGCAAGCAGTGTTACTAGGACCAGCCAATGTAAAAACAACACGCCGCTCCAGATGAATATGGACACACAGGGTTATGTCAAAGTTTAAGTCTGAGTTTATACCATCAGTATTACTTTTTAAGAGACTGGGGTCTTGGAAGCCTCACGTCAGCCTGGAGCTGCTGATACTACAGGTGTCCCCCAGCCACGCTGGGAAAAACCCATTAAAAAACTATAGACTAGAAGGAAATATTTCCAAGGTACGAATCTGACAAAGGACTTATGTCCATAATCTATAAGAGACTCTCAAAACTTGAAACAAACAAACAAAAAAAGATAAATAGCTGTATTTAAACTGGATCAAGGACTTTAGACCTTTCTCCAGAGATCTACAAGCAGCTAGCCATTACATGAAACGATGTTCAGTGTCACTGGTCACTAGGAAAACTTAACTCTTCTTGTTGGCTGACAGCCTGGAAGCCCCTTAGTAATGAATGTGCCTTCCTGGTTTCCTCCCATCTAGCAGGAGCATCTGCTGTGTGCATTACAAAACAGAGCCTTGAGGTACCAGTTGCATTCATGTTCCAGTCTCAGGGTCCTGTGACCTAAGATACTCCTAAGGGAGATACTCAAAGGTGTGAATCATTGTAAACTTCACCTAGGCTGAGACTATCACATGGCTGAATAGAGAGAAAATTCTAAAAAACAGTCAGCATTGAGCAACAGGGGACTCATCCAGTATGGCTGGGCCTCTGTGTTTGTTAGTTTACTTATTTACTTGAGAAAGGATTTGAATTTATAGTAATGCCTGCCCTAGGTACATTCAGCACAGGTTCAGTCTGAGCCCTTTGGAGGCCTTAGGGGAAGAGATAGCCTGAGTGGCAGTCAGGAGGAGTCACATGGTGGCTCTGCCATCTTGGAAAGCAGTCTATGTAAGTTCTGTTAGCTGAATGTCGATTGAACGAGGGCCAGCACAGAACCCAGTGTCACTTCCCAAAGCTCTGTGTACAGAGAAGGGAAACCAGATATATGAGAAACGAGGGTGGTGCCACAGTGAGAGAAGTCAGTCATCAAGGGCTACCAGCAGCTGCGTGACTGGTCACTGTTGCCTGGAAAATGCATTCTGCCTGGGTCCAGTGGGGATATTGATATGTATTCTGTCCACCATCACAGAGGTTGAATTTAGAGTCAGGAGGCAGTACGCCAAAGTCTTTGACCCTCTGTTTCAGAACTCTCATCCAAGACACACCTGCAACTGTTTATGGCAGGCTTGCTTGTAGTAGGTTAAAACTGTGGAACAGTATTCAGCCACAAAAATAAATGAAATCTGAGACAGTGTAGCTGAATCTCACAGTCGTGATAATGTACATTGTAGTGTAGATGATGAATACCTTCAAAGGTCCATGTCTTAGTGAAGGCTTGGTCCCTAGGGTGGGCCTGTTAGGAGAGTCGTTTCATTACAGCAAAGGCCTTTGAGAAGGTCGTTAGGACTAGTAGTGTGTGCTTTTGAGGAAGATTGCAGGACCTGGGCCTCTCTTTCTTTTTGCTTCCTGGATAGGAGGTGAGAAATTTGATTCTTTGGCATATCCTGACACAGTGTGCTGCCTTGGTATGGGGCCAGTTCACCATGGAACTCCAAAGCTGCAGGCAGACGATACTTTCACTTTATAAGTAGCTCATGTCAGATGTCTTTTATGGTGACAGGAAGCTGGTGGTGGAGCAGGGAAGGGAGCCAGACGGAGGATGCAGGTTGGAGGCTCCAGTGTGTGTTGTTTAATATCAGCCCCAAATAAATCTGTGTGAGGAGTCGTCACAGTGTTGGCCATTGAGGTGTGTCTTTTGCCCGGAGGGGCACAAGGGAATGATCTGGGTGTTGCTTCCAAGGATGAGTTCTCTGGAAACTCAAAACATATGGTCTCCCCCTACAATTCCATGTATGTTCACCTACTTTTAAAGGGATCTGCATGGGACTAGAGAGATGGCTTAGCAGTTAGGAACATGTACTTCTTCTGGAGGACTATTTCCAACATCAACATGGGGTACTTTACAACTGTCTCATTTGCACAGGCAGGCCCCAGTACATACACTTTAAAGTAAATATTTTTTAAGGACTGCACCCTCTCCATGCTGCAACCCTTCTGTGTCCCTTTGCCCCCAGGTGTGGTGGCTCTTGGTGATGGATGGGATGCTGGCCTCCTAGGGCTTCTCCTGGACCACTGTTGTTACTCCTAAGGTTGGCTGTTCCCTGTGCTCTGACCTGAAGACTCCTGGTCTTCCCCTCTGGTTCTGGGTGTAACTGGATGCAGGACCCTGCTCTGACCCCAGCAGTTGGTCTGCTGTGTGACCTCCCAGCCTGCAGARTGTGGAAAGTTACTTGTGTCCCACAGTGCCTGTCATACTCTGACTGGTCTTCAGAGATGAACAGCTCTTTGCTCATTGGATGTTGCAGGCCCGGGTTCCCTAGAGAAGGAGGGAGGAGCCTCCTTCCTGGCGAGCTGCTGCTCACCATGGCAACGGCTCCCTGTGTCTGTGGGCTCCCTGACAGACTGGGGATGCCTTAGATGCACAGACCTCATGCTTTGGGGGATAGTATATTTGGGGTCTTGGCTAGCCAGAAATCAGGTGTTTTCCTGTTAGGAAAGTACTAATTGTTGTCAAGGAGAGGCCCCAGAGCTCCTCTCATCACAGAGACAGTTTATTGCTGCCTCAGGAGCACAGTCTCCTGGTATCAGCCTGGAAGCTGATCTCAAGGGAGACTTCCTAGGACTCAGTCTCAGATAGATGTCTGGTAAAGGGCTCTATGGCCAAGGACTGTGCTCTGAGACCAGAATACATCTAATACAGCCCAAATCAAGGTGGATCTCCTGGCAGCTCTCAGACTAGAAGGTGTCCCAAGCCTGCCCCTGATCCTGTCCCTAAGACCCTTTATAAGCCATTTGATCCCAGTGACATACATCTGTTGGACATTGACTCCAGGAGGCTGTCCTGGCCATAGCTCACAGAAGGCACCCGCACAGGTGGTTAGCTGGGCACCGCAGCTATTATTAACCTGACAGTGACATCACCGCCAGCCAATGGGAGGCAGGTTTATTTGCAGGGCTGGCAGCTTGATAACGGTTAATTTTAGCTGGATCTTCATTTCCAACATTTGTGAAACCCCCACCAGCCAAGGAGGTGGTTCTATATCTCCCCAAACAGCTTAGAGATGGCAGGTGGGGGGTTCCTGAAGAGGCTGAGGAAGAACAGAGCCTGAACTCTGTTTTCCATGCTGCCAGTAGGAAGAATCCTGGTTTCCTGTAGCCTCTCCTTGCATGCCCTACCCCACCTCTGGCAGCTTCCCAGGGCCACTGTGACCAGTAACTGAGAAGCAGGCAGGCTATGAAGGAATAAGAGTAGAAGAGATTGTGGCCACAGGTGAGACCCAGGCTTCTGTCTGGAAGTTACACTGTCTTACCTCTAATGCATTGAGCTACCTACTTGTGTGGTCTCAGGCACTGAGCTCAGTTTTTCTTTGCCCAGTTTCCTCATAGGTTTTGGGGTCCCCGGACCTACTTATAGAACCTCWTGTTGTTTAGTACTGCAGGCTTCTTTGTGGTTTAAGTGCTGCTAAGCATGCAGTTAAAGAGGATAGAAGCTCAAAGTTCTGGCAAGGTGATCAAGCACGTTCTACAGTGGAAGGCAGGAGAGCCATCAATAGGCACTTTTTATGGTAAGATCAGGCTGGAGTCCTCAGGACCTAAATGCCCCCTAGAAAGCCCCATCCCAGCACTACTTCCTGGAGATTCAGTCCCAACACTGAACTTGGGAGATACATACAGATTGAAGCAATAGCTGCTCCATTGCTGGAGCTAATGAGTGTCTGGCCCTTGCTCAGTGCTGATAGGTTAGTGGCTCCTAAGAACTGCTGACCTTGAGGGTATCAGTGGGCCGAATTTGTTGTTGCTCAACACTGTTACCCTTTAAAGTTTTGTTTTCTGCCTATTCCCCGGTTCTCTGTTACCAACAAAGGCTTCAGGGATTTGCAGTGGAGGCAAAGTATCTGCTAAGGACAGGGAGGTACTCCTGGCCTGCCTTCCCGAGGTCAATGTATAGGTGTTTCAGGCAGGACATGGTCTCTGGCCATCAGGGGTCAGTCCTCTAGACGGGTAAGCTCCTGGCATTGGGTCTTGCTGTCTCACTGCTTCGCAGATGTACACAGAGGGAAATGACTCCAAAGCTGAAGGACTGGTAGCTAGTCATAAAGATTCTGGGTTTGGGGCCTCTTTATTGAGCCCACTCTGCCTCCTGAATCCTAAACCAGGTCTCCATGCAAGACAGAAGATGTTCTGGGAAGAGATGAGTTGGGCAAGTGGGTGGAGTAAATGCTAATGCCCTGCCAGGAGTTTATTTTTAATTCCTGGCTTCCAGTTGACGGTCTCAGCAGTCTTCAAAAGTGCCAGGTCATCCGAGAGGCCTGCCTAGCCTCTGGCTGCCCTCTGCCAGACAGACCCTCAGGCTTCACCTTACTCTCTCATACTTGATAGCTGCCCTATCTCCAGGGGTCCCTCAGGAGCCTCAGTAGGAGGTGCTGGGCCCTGATCCAGGCCTTCTATGTCTAGATCCACTCTACACCAGGGTGTGGAAGAGATAGGTACAGGCCTGCTGTTATTCAACATAAATACTCAAGGAACCTTTGCTTTCTACCTGCTTCCTACTGGCAGCCACTAAGACTGGATGGGTGAGGATAGGCGGCAGCATTGGAAAATGGGAATGTCTGGATCAAATGACAAGATAGGTATTTCTGAAGAAGTCCCTGGTGATACATGGTAGCTACAACACCATTAAGGCCTATTTTGGATGTCCTAATCTTCCTAGAAACCTCAAGGGCTCCCTGCTTCCTACTCATGGGGGGCCTGAAGGAGAGTGGGGGTCTGAACCCTGTTTGAATGTACTTGGTGACCTTTGCTAAGACCATCAGACCAGGAATGCAACCAGGAGTATGCCTGGGCTCTGAGAATGGCCTTCGTAAATTCTCTACACCTAAGGGAATAGGTAGAAAAAGCCTCTTTTCAGGGCTTCTTAACAAGGTTGGATCAGGGCTACACTTGCTGATACCCTCCAGGGCCTGTCATGTAGGGTCCATGTGAATAAACACCTGGACAGGGGGTTGGGGGTGGGAGATGGAGATCATGGAAAACCTCTGGAAACAGCTTCATGTTCACCGAGACTCAGCCATGAGCAAGGCAATGGATGCCCACATCAGGGCTTGCAGAGATCTTGACCTGGCCTTGAGCCTCTTCTCCCTGGTCAACTTTCTGATTCCCCGTTGTGTTCCACCTTCCTGGGGACATCTTTATCTTGGATGTACCTTTTTTTCTGCTCTCCAGCAACCACTGTCTATGCTACCCCAGTTCTCTCTACTGCTTTGCTTCTTTCCATCCCTGCCCCTCCTTTCCTGGCTCTGTTTCCCTGCCCCCACCTCTGCGCGCTGCACCGCCCTTTTGCCTGTTTTTCTCTCCTGGTCTGCGCTCTCACTCGCTGCTTCTCTTCCTCGCTCTGGTGCATCTTTGCAGCTGCGTCCTCTCGGATCCTCGTTACGCCRGCCCGCGTCCGTGGGTGCGCGGCCCCTGCGTCCGCGCATCGTTCGCGCCCCATCTGCCAGCTTCCCGGTGCCCGCCTCCCCCCTCCGGTACCGCATTGCCGTACTGCAGGGGCGCATTGCATTGCGCCGGCACCGTCAATAGGTGGACCCCCTCCTGGAGAGATAAAACCGCCGGCGCCAGCGCCACCAGTCCCTCTGACTGAGACCTCGGCTCTGGGTAAGGACGCACATCTCGGTCTGAGACACTTGCTTAGGTTTTCAACCAGGGTTCGCCTCCCAGGGTAGAGGGGGACATGCGGCACCTAGCTGGGCTGCACCCTTGGGCTGGGGGTGGGGAGTTGTCTCTCGACCAGGCATGGTGGGTCCCTGTGGCAGTGAGTCCCTTAGGCGATTATATATTTGGCGACAGTGGAGGGGGGCCTTCTCCTGAAACCTGACATCGTGCTGTCACCGTGACCTTGGGGCTTGCCTAGGCTCTGCGGGGCTTGACAGGCTGGTCGATGCGGGTGCTGGCGTGGTGGTTTGGGGCCCTGGGGATGTCCGTAATTTGTCAGAGTAGGGTGGGGGAGGTGGTGAAAACTGAGGACCCCTACCCCGTCCTACGTGACTCCCACCATAAGATGCACGCCCTACCCCACCCCACCAGGTCTGAGCTTCTCGGTTGACCTCTGAGATGCGCAGGTACCCAGGGCCTGGACTAGATGGTAGGGGAGAGGATCAGGGCATCTCTGAGGGCACTTGCTGAACTGGGCCAGGTGGGATTTTTATTCCTCTGCCTAGAAGAGGACATTCGCCTCTCGGCCCTGATGGCTGCCCCCTGCCTGTGGGGAGGGCCTGAGCTATTCTGGGCCTATGCCTGGGCACCATCCAGCTGTCTCCTCTGCCAGCCTGTGGGCAGAGGGAGGAAGATGGCGCCCTTGCCCGAGGAGGGGCTGAGGAGTGCTGGCCTTCTCTTAATGGTGGCAGCGGATGGGGGTAGGGCAGTGTCCCTCCCTGGTGTGTGTGTGTGTGTGTGTGTGTGTGTGTGTGTGTGTGTGTAGGGGAGGTGACGGCATTGAGGACAGGGAGGACAACGCACTGTAGAGCTGGGCACAGTGACTCATCACAGGGCTCCTGGCTGCTCCAGGGGCTCATTCAGTCTGCTGCTCTGTGATGTCCAGACCCGATTAACCCTTCCTTAAGGAACTTTCCTCTAAATCAACTCTCCAAACACACACTAATGAACCATTTGGGATAAGGTATAGGGTAGAGAAACAGGTGGCTTATGAATGAAATGTGGCTGGACAGGGTTAGACAAGGGTTGGCAGGGGTGGGGGCGTGGGGGGATTGTTCTTCCCTATCCAGGCTCAGGAGAAGACTGGGTCAGGGCAAACTCCCAAACCATGCAAGAATGGCATGGGTATCTCTGCTGGGCTCTCTTTGGGCCCCCTAATCACCTGTTTCCCTCGTCCCTGGCCCCACAGAGTTCCTGCCCAGCATATACCCTCTACCCTGAACCAGAGTCCCCACAGTGCCAGTCCCTCCCTCACCCAGGCAGAATGGGCAAGGAGAAGACACACATCAACATTGTGGTCATTGGCCACGTGGACTCAGGCAAGTCCACCACGACAGGCCATCTCATCTACAAATGTGGTGGCATCGACAAGCGGACCATTGAGAAGTTTGAGAAGGAGGCAGCAGAGGTGAGTACCATGGGCCTGTTGCTGTCATTGCTCGGTTTACCTCCTTCGGTGCAGGGGATATAGGTGCCTGGTGATGGAGGAGATTGGAGCAGTCTCCCTCTGAGAATGTTGCTAGATTTGTCTCATACTGAGAAAGGTCTCCCTCCCTAGGTCAATCAGAAGGCTCTGGACTCTTGGCCTCAGTGGGCCAGTGCCAGGGGCCCTCAAGCCTTACCCTCTTGCTCTCCAGGGCTGAAGCTGGGCTGGATGTGGTGCTGCCCTCACTTGTCTTGCAACAGACAGGGCTCAAGGATGCTATTAATAGCTGATTGATGGGCAGCAGTCTTGCCAGCTCCACTTTCTCCAGATAAGAAGAGGAGGGTTGCTGGTCCAGGATGGTACCTGGAGTAGGGGGTGGTGGTCTTGGTAACCTGTTCCTGGTTGAGAGCTATGAATGAGCAGTAGTTGTAACTGGATTCTCTTCTCTGCCCCTACCCCCGCTCATTCTGAGAAGAGCTGGGCTCCCGGATAAGGACTAAGGCAGGCCTGAGGACATCAACTATCTATGCAGAGCTCCTGCTCCCGTGTGAATATGGGGCTTTGAGCCACAATTCTGTGTCTAGACCTGATGCCTTTACCTTTTAGGGGGTATGCTAAGGGGAGGAGGTAGGAGGTGCTGAGGGTTTGAAGGTCACTTGGGTCGGTCAGGTCCCAGATGGGTTTTGTCTGGCTCTGTCTGGATAGCCCCTCCAGGCTGGGCATCATCCCTGTAATGCAGAAGCAAGCATATCATGTGAGATTCTGGGAGGGAGTTGTGTTCAGCTGAGCATCGATGACCACAGCTGTGGTCCAGCCTGTAGGAGCCTCACCAGGAGTCTGACCCTGGCACAAATTTGCAAAGAGCATCCAGCCTTGCTCTTAGTGGGGCTGTTCCTACTTCTCCTGTTTTGGTGGGAGTGGGGAGGGGAGATGTTATTTGGAAGTTCTCATCAGCTACAGGAAGAGCTGGGACCAGGCTTTTCTCAAAACCTTGAGCAACTTACTCATTTTTAAAATTTTCCTTTTTAAAAAAAAATAACTTAGAGAGTTGTTTTGTTTTTAACAATCCCAAACCTAATGAGATAATTGACTTCTAATTGGGTGTAGAGCCTTAGCCTCAGGTGGCAAGGATAGTTTGGCAACTCCTAGACCCTCACGCCCTCTACTGGGGGACTTGCGTGTTCACAGTCATTTAGGAGGGGAGTGAGGGTGGGGCTGGTTGATCTGGGTGGCCTCAGGTGAGGCAGAGCAGGGTTTGGGGATCAGCACCAGAGAGATGGGACAGAGGTCCTCAGTTCAAGGTGCTTTAAGCCAATTGTCACCTCTTGTGGCTGTTCCCTTGGGCCAGGGCAGGCATGGCAGGTGGATGTGACCCCAGAGTCCTGTGTTCTATACTGAGTTGTGCCCCTACCCTTCCAGATGGGGAAGGGCTCCTTTAAATATGCCTGGGTGCTAGACAAGCTGAAGGCAGAGCGGGAGCGTGGCATCACCATCGACATCTCCCTCTGGAAGTTTGAGACCACCAAGTACTACATCACCATCATTGATGCTCCAGGACACCGGGACTTCATCAAGAACATGATTACCGGCACATCCCAGGTGTGCAGGGAGGGCACCTAGCTCAGTGATGTATGTAGGGCCCAAGAGCTCTTCCTGAGGTGTCAGTGTCTCTTGTACTTCCTGCCTTGACAAAGCCCCGCCCATGTCCTCTCCATCTGGTTGGGCAGAGAGTCCCTCAAGAACTGAGTCAGTGCTTATATCTGAGCTGGATGGGGTGCCTGCAGGGTTACCTCACCACTGTTGGGGCCAGCAGACAGACAGGGGGAAATGGAGGCATATCCTTCACAGATAGATTTTTACAGAAGGGCCCACAGTTGAGACAGTGACACATGGGTAAAAAAGCAGTCAGACAATTGCAGGCAGAGAGGACAGAACCAGAAAGGATCAGTGAATCATCCAAGGACCATACCCTGCTGGTAGTGGAGTGGATGGCCAGTCTGGGCCTCCTTGACTCAGGGTCTGGTGGAAGAGTCCCCTGCTGCCCTTGAGGTAACTATCCTGAATCTCCATCCCCAGGATAACTGCCCGGGCCCCATTATGTGGATGGCAGGGCTAGGTAAAAGACAGGGCTAGGGGCTCACTGTGTCTGACCTGTTGGCTAGGCGGACTGTGCAGTGCTGATCGTGGCAGCAGGTGTGGGTGAGTTTGAGGCGGGCA
This sequence comes from Apodemus speciosus, assembly GCA_002335545.1. Taxonomy (NCBI): domain Eukaryota; kingdom Metazoa; phylum Chordata; class Mammalia; order Rodentia; family Muridae; genus Apodemus; species Apodemus speciosus. The sequence goes on from BDUI01000240.1 coordinate 306,222, forward strand.
TCTCCAAGAACGGGCAGACCCGGGAACACGCACTTCTGGCCTACACTCTGGGTGTGAAGCAGCTCATTGTGGGTGTCAACAAGATGGACTCCACAGAACCAGCCTACAGCGAGAAGCGCTACGATGAGATTGTCAAGGAGGTCAGCGCCTACATCAAGAAGATTGGATACAACCCAGCCACGGTGCCCTTCGTGCCCATCTCGGGCTGGCATGGTGACAACATGCTGGAGCCTTCGCCTAATGTGAGTGGACATGGTATGGTGGGGACAATGCTGGCCTTCTCAAGAGCCCAGGGATCCAAGGCTCCAGGTCAGGGTGAGCCAGACTTTCTTTGGTCTTGCTGCGTTTCTGTGAGCACTGTGGTAATGAAGGATACTTCCTAGTAAGGGACCTGCACTTGGGGTCCTCTAGCTCAGCCTCCTTAAGAGGCCGAAAGAGGAAGATAAGGCCCCTTTTCTGGCAAGTGATGGTTCTATCAAGTCATCCCTACTGACACTGCCTAATGGGCCCTGGATCTCACTATGAGGGAAGACCAGTTTTTATTTCTCTCAAGCCACTGCCCTGGGTTTGAATACTATTCAGGACCACAAGGCCACATGGTCCTTTTCAGCTGCCTCCCTTGAGATCTGAAATGGGTTAGTATCTGGGAAGCAAACATGTCCTGAGGCTGGCCTGGAGACTGGAGGGATGTGTCTGGGTTAGTCATGTGAAAGCATGAAGCTTAGATAGTCTGTAGCTCTGAGTTGGGACTCTTCCTTGGGAGTAAAAAGGAGGACATTTTTCAGAGAGGGGCTGGGACCTAGATCTTGGTCTATTCAGAGGAAACCCCTGTCCTAGAAAGGTGAGCAGCTGCCCACAGTCAGTGAAATGGTATAAACCTAGGATCTCTGGAGATAGCTGGGGACCCAGTGCCTGTTAGTATAAGGACAGAGTTTGGCAGGCAGGGGTTACTCCATTTTGTTCTTGCTGATGTATGATTTTCAGGAATTTAGAACCCCCTGGAGATCTCTGATCAGCAGAAACCCCTCTGCTCCCTATTGTTCTATTGTGCTCTGGGACTCTGCTCATCCATACTTTGAGAGCCATCTGTTGACTTGAGGTGCTTGGAATTTGGTCATGAATACTAAGGCAGGAGGGCGCAAAGCTCCTTAGGTGGATTTACTTCTTGTCTGTGGCAGGTGGACCATGAGGAGCTCTGTCAGGGGGGTTTGAAGTCATCCTCCAGAGATGCCATTGTAGTGGTGGTGGTGGTAGTGATAGACCCTGGGTTTGGAGATAACTTGGTATCAAATGAGCTTCTAGGGTTGGGGCAGGAGGTGGACTTTATCCCTGACATGGCCATTGGCTAGACTTGCCCTAGTACTTGCCCTGTCTAGGGCTGTGATTGATCAGGTCCCAGAGGGATTAGGGAATCAGGCCAGTCTGAGTGGCCTCATTTGTAAGTGGTGGGAGTATGACATCAGAGTCTGGAGAAGCTGTTTTCATTTGCTTGTTGGTTTGTCCCTTCCCGTTTTCCTAAGCTGTGCTTGTTCAGGGTCCCTGTGAGGCTCAGAAGGAGAGAGGGGATGAGGAGCAGGTTAATTAGCTTGAATGGTGAGGCTCCCTTTCCAGGCTACCCCTAGGCAGGTCCTGGAGATCTGAGGCTGGGAGTTTGGTCAGATGATAACTGGCACTTTTTTTCCTTTTTGGTCCTGCCCAGATGCCATGGTTCAAGGGCTGGAAAGTAGAGCGTAAGGAAGGAAATGCAAGTGGTGTGTCCCTGTTGGAGGCCCTGGACACAATCCTGCCCCCCACCCGCCCCACTGACAAGCCCCTTCGTCTGCCGCTGCAGGATGTGTACAAGATTGGGGGTGAGTGAGGGTTCAGTGCTGGGGCTCACTGCTGCTTGCAGGTGCTTGCATGCTCTGTCCCAAACCTTGAGTAGGACATCAATGAGGAATCCCCAAGATGGTTGTCTCCACCTTTCTCTTTATACCACATACTCTTACATCCCATCCGTTTACACACCCATCTGATTCTTGTTCTGTCTATCCACCCCATCCATCCGTCTCTACAGTGACCCCTCACCCCACCTCTACAGTGGCCCCTCCCACCCACCTCCACACTGACCTCTTCACTTACCTCCAGTGACCCCCTCCACCTACTTCCACAGTGACCCCCCTCCCCCCACCTCCGCAGTGGCCCCTCCACCCACCTCCACCCATCCATTAGGCCTTCAGTAGGTTCCCTTTCTCACTCCGTACCCCCTCCAGCACTCAGCCACAAGCTAGAGACATAAGATGGGAGTATTGAACTGACTTACACTTCACGGTCTCACAGGAGGCAATCTTAGTCCAGGAATGAGAAATGCAGGTCACATGGGTCAACAGAAACCAGAGCCAAATATGAGACGAGCAAAGGGAGGGGAATGAGAATAGCACGCCAYGCTTACTCCAACACAGAGCATGACTGCTGGCTTTTCTCTGTCATCCCATAATGCCACCCCACCCAAGCTTCCAGGAGATGCTGGAGAGTGCTTCCTCTCCCAGCCACTTGCTCATCAAGGTGTCCCTGTGGTAGCCAGACTGTGTGAACAGGCCTGTCAGAAGTGCTGTGGCCAGATGCCTCTTCAGTGGCAGAACCACACTGCTACAGCAGGACTCGGGGAGTTCCGTGAGGGCAAGAGTAAGCCCAGTGCCATGCCTGGCTGGGCCACACACCACAGGGAGAGGTTCTCATAGAGGGAGGAGGAGTGCTTGTGATGCTCCTCCCTTCTCTGCCCTGTCCCTTATCCTTGAATCCTGGGAACTCTTATTCCCTGACCAGGAGAGACTCCTGTCTCACCCTCTGCTCGTCTAGGGATCCCCTGTCTACTTCTCCCCTCCATGAGGCTATCTCCCTTGACCCCTTCAGAGAGGAGCAAGTCCTGAGCTCTGTGCACTTTCAGGCTCTCTGCTTGTATGTTTTGTCCTGCGCCCCTCCTCTGGCCTGCCATCTATCTCACAGTACCCTCTCTTGGCCCAGGCATTGGGACTGTGCCYGTGGGCCGAGTGGAGACCGGTATCCTCCGGCCTGGTATGGTGGTGACCTTTGCGCCAGTCAATATCACCACAGAGGTGAAGTCTGTGGAAATGCACCATGAGGCACTCAGCGAGGCCCTGCCTGGTGACAATGTCGGGTTCAATGTGAAGAATGTGTCCGTCAAGGATATTCGCCGGGGCAACGTCTGTGGGGACAGCAAAGCTGATCCGCCTCAGGAGGCTGCCCAGTTCACCTCTCAGGTTGGTGGTTGCACTAGGGAATGTGGGCATTTCTCCTCAGAACAGGGGAGATGGGTGGGGGTGCCAAGGAGCAAGAGCTGCTGGCCCTTTGCCTAGCACTGAAGAGGAAGGCCCTCCAGAGTCACCAGCAGGTAAGCAGGACCACGGCCTCCCTGGGCAGACCTTCCCTGGAATATTTGGTCTATAAAAAGGCTTTTATTAGTGGACTGATTGGGGTATCACTATAGACTTCTTTTTCTTAACTTTTAAAAATAGAGCTACTTATTTAGTGTGTGCATGTGGGTGTGTGTGTGTGTACACATACACACACACACACATACACACACATGTGGAGGTCAGAGGACAACTTGGAATCAATTCTCTCTTCCCATCTTGTCGCTCTCAGGAACTGAACTCAGGTCTTTAAGGCCTAACAGCAAGTACCATCCTTTGTCCCCAAAGCCATCTTGCCGTTCTCCTTCTCTCTATATTTTTATTGAAGCCCTTTTCAACACCTCTTCATGGGACAAGAATTTTTAGGACAGTATTATTGAAATGTAATAGAAGCATTATAATTGAGGTCCATTCTGTGATGGCCCTTTGAAACAGTGCAACTATCTTTTGATTGCCTCATAGTTTGCTACATGGTTAGCAAGATGTTGGGGTATGAGTGGGGTCCCTGTGGCCCGAGCATTCCTTGCATAAAAACATAGGGATTCGGAGATGACCCTGTGACTGGACCCACCCCACCTAACACTGTCCCTGTCCCAGGAGACCTTCCTCACAGATAACTTCAACTCTGCTCCCAGGTTATCATCCTGAACCACCCTGGGCAAATCAGTGCTGGCTACTCGCCAGTCATCGACTGTCACACAGCCCACATTGCCTGCAAGTTTGCTGAGCTAAAGGAGAAGATTGACCGTCGTTCTGGCAAGAAGCTGGAGGATAATCCCAAGTCCCTGAAGTCTGGTGATGCAGCCATTGTTGAGATGGTCCCAGGAAAACCCATGTGTGTGGAGAGCTTCTCACAGTACCCACCTCTCGGTGAGTTGGGTGATCCTAGGTGTAACCCAATGCGGTACTGATGAGCGGGGTCAGGGGGTTCCTTTACTATGGCAAACTGAGGAAAACTCAGCATTTAGTAAGAGGTCTCATCGAGCGCGCGCACGCGCACGCGCACACACACACACACCCCACACCTGGTGCTTCTTTTTTGAAGAACGCCTAAAGGACTTTCGTCCAAAAGCAAGTCTAGTGATTTCACCCCCATGCTCCAGGCCCCCATGACAAGATGGCCTCGTTTGCCCTAAATGAGGAACCACATATTTGCAGCTGTTCCGGGCTACGTGACTCTGGCCTACTGCGGAGGTCATAACAGCTTAAAGGGGCATTAAGCTGTTCTGCGGACGCCCAATGCACCTACGTACTGCATCCTGGGCGCCCCCCGCAGTTTACGCATCTCTCCCTATAGGCCGCTTCGCCGTGCGCGACATGCGGCAGACTGTGGCCGTGGGCGTCATCAAGAACGTGGAGAAGAAGAGCGGCGGTGCCGGCAAGGTCACCAAGTCAGCACAGAAGGCTCAGAAAGCGGGCAAGTGAAGCTCGGGCGCCCGCGGCGTGGCCCTCCCCAACGGCGCCGCGCCGCGCCCCCAGCCCCGCCCCAGGCACTGGCCCCGCCCCTTCCCCCGCCTCAGGCGCGGCCCCTCCGCCCCGCCCCCCCGCCAGGCGCATGTCTGCACCTCAGCTTGCAAGAGGCTCTACGTCAGCGACTGGATGCTCGCCATCAAAGTCCAGTGGAAATTCTTCAAGAGGAAAAGCGCCCCCGCCCTAGGCTTCCGCGCCAGCGCTCACCATGCTCAGTGCCCGTTTTCCCAATAAACTGAGCGACCCCAGAGCCGTGTGTGCCTACTGCTGGGGCCCCGTTTCTCAAAAGTCCCGTCGTCCAAGGTGTTCAGTCTGGCACCTCTCACCGCTGTCAGGTGACCCAGCCAACTGTCCTCCTAAGCTTTATGGGTAGGCGGTGGGGCTCGCTGCGTGGGTGCTGGGAACCCCCAACTAGGTGAGGATGGAAAAGCCAAATGGCAAATTCATTGCTATGACCCTTTTTGGGTGCCTCAGTGAGATGTGCAGGACTTAGGTGGAACATGCAAGACCAAGTAGACCCAAAACTGACTGGGTGTCCACGAGGAACCGTGAAACCTGAGAGCTCCTCCCCAAGAGTGGGCACACACTTCCCCTAGGTTTCTGGATATCGACAGAAGCCCATCTTGCTCCCACTCCTGCCTGCTGAGCCAGCCCCATGTCTATTCTAGTCCCCTTGGTCCGGATCCTCAATCCTTAAATTACAGCAACATCAGTCCCAGAAGCCAGGGGGCCAATGACTTATGTCACATGGTCTGGGATTGATCCACCTGTCCCAGAACATGCCAGGCAGGACAGATGGTAGGACTACTCTCCACTCACTCTTGCCCTAGGAAGCTGTCCTCCCTGTCTTCTCAATGCTTACTCTTGTTATTGCAGGTTAAGGTTGGGTAGGGTGAGCAGAGTCCCTACACAGAGCCAGAGTAAAGCTCTCTGGTCCTTAATATTCCCACGTGTTCCCCTTGTGTCAGTCTCCTAGGTCTATAAATGGCCAACCACAGTGTGACTTTGGAGACATATAATGGTGCGATCAGCACCCTTGGGTTGAAGGGAAACCACTGTAGATCTCCTGCTCTCCCCTCTTGACTTTGTTGGCATGTCTGGGCTAGCAGCCCAACCACTGCAGTCTGCTTTTTGGTCATGTACCCTCATCTCTTCTAGAGTGTGAAATCTCCTATAGGGACACTCGTGACTACGAGTGCATCTTCAGAACCCTTCCTTACATATAGTTGCTGTTCCAGGTTTCTGGTGTCAGGCTCCTGATACCTTCAGTACACTCAGACTCTATGCTAGATGATGACAGAGACAATACAGCTATGATGGGCAATTCTGACATCCAAAGAAATGGGCACACAGTCCAAGGAGTTCTCCTACCTAATTACAAAACAGAAAGGGCACTTCAGCACCCATGATGATGGGATAGGAAGGGAGGAAGGGAGGAAGACCTTCACGGCCAGGGAGTGATGTGTTTGGGAAGGTGGCTACCCATGGCAGTGCTGACAGCCCACAGACCCTCACAAGGATGGGTTTGGACTAATGAATGTCAGGCTTCTGAGGGAAGACTATTGGATACATATACCCAGGTGAATATGAACTTTAGAGGGACATCAGATACTTTTTATTATAAAAATTTGAGACAGATATAGTAAAAAAAAAAAGAGTTCATTGTCTGGAATTGTGATTTGGAATTCTTCTATTTTGTCTGATGACTCTATCCAAGGACACCAGGTTTCTCTTAGACATCTGGCCAATTCTAGGTCTTTCCTGGGGCCATCATTATTGACAAGATGAATCAGGTAGACCATGTCAGTTACAGAAAGTTGTTTTAACACTTAGTCCTCTTAGGATTGGGAAAACTAAGGAAACTCATTAGATTGAGACAGGACAGTGTGAGAATCAGCCCCAGGCTGGGGTTAAAGGAAGCCTGGTAGGCAGACCCTGCCTCATCGTCCTGGCCTTAGTTACTATAGCAAACGTTGGTGTCCTCTGGGAACCCTGGCTACCCAAACACTACAGGTTGGCCCAGTTCTGGTCACAGTGGCATGTGTCGGGACACACAGTACACCACCAGGCAGACACATTCCAAGAACTCCCTGGAGGTCTGAAGATGGCTGGATATAGTCCTGGTCTTCACTGGAGTCATGGGTAGATGACTGCTTATTGGCTCTGGCACCCTAGGTACCTCTAGGGAAGGTCTTCAAGCCTTCAGGGTTATGGTGATAATGAAAGCAGGCACRAATTACTGAATCTGAAGCCTGGGGTGTTCTGAGCCTTACTGTGATCTACTCAATCTCAGAGCAGAACTCTATGGTAGAGTAGAGGAGAAAGAAATGCCTCAAGTGAGCTCAAGTGTCTGTAGTCTGTGGTCCCAACACATGTGGTCATCTCTGAGACTGCCAGGATATGCCCTTTGACCTCTGAGTTAGGGTTCYCTATGTCCATTCTACCTATATCTCTTCAGAGGGCAAAGGCCAATTCTCTACTCCCCATTGGATTTCTGGGGAGTTCCAAGAGCTGCCCACACTTAGGCCAGAAGGAACATCAGAAGACAGTGACAATACATCAGAGCTGAAAGATAAAGGGGGAAGAAATGCATCTGCTTGTCTGAGGGATGCCCAGCACTGGTTTGAAGTGTGACCACACAGCAACCATTGCACATTCCATGCCTCTGCTGTGGCCTGGGCCAGGGCTGAGATGGAGAGGAACTTAGAGCAGAGAGAACTCATGGCAAGTGGGAACTGAGGAAAAATGGTACACACGGGAAACTGAAGGCTGGTTCCTGGCCATAGGCTTGGGGTACACAGTAGACAGCCAGACAGGAGGGTTGTGAAATAATGGTGTATCACCACAGCTGAGAATGCCCAGAGGCCTGACAGGGGTGACAATTTCAGGATTGAGGTTATCTATCATTTAGCTGAAGGGGAACACAGGCTATGAAGGTGACCATGATGGCAGCCTCTGAAGAGGGGACACAATCTTGAGGCACATTCCTAAAGGCAGTGTATAGGGTAGGGTGAGGACTGGGGAATGCCAACCTATGCTGGGTTAATGAATAATTTACAGTGATCTCCACCAACGCTAACCACCAGCCTCCTTGCACACCTCGAAGGCCTCTGAAAGATTCATGAGGCAGTGACAGAATTGATGGGCCTCAGGGTTGCTGAGTCGGCCAAACATGATTTGTCTCTTGCCTGACCTCCATAGGAATGTTGCACCTTCCTGTAATGTTTGTAGGAGGACCTTTTTTTCCTTCTCCAGAAACCTTAGGGTGACAGGCTGTTGTCTAGATGGTGGCTTCTGAGTCTTCCTTTAAGGACTAAACCTTGTGGCAGTTTTTTACCCTGGAGCTTTTCACATTCTGTGATTATAGTAATGACYGTCTTTGACGATAGCTGTGGGTACCCATAGGAGCTTCTGGATGGGATTATGGGTGTGAACATTAGTGCTTGCCAATCTGTGCTTGGCATGGGCCTTGGACTGTATGCATGTAGCCTAGGTATGGAGCTACATATATGTAGGGCTGTGTGGCAGAGAACCYGAAGGACCGTTTCAGAGATGTTAGTGGTAGCATACATGTGCACATGTATTTGCCTGTGTGATCATGCTTGTTTGACAGTATATGCCCCCCCTCTGTGTGTGTGTGTGTGTGTGTGTGTGTGTGTGTGTGCGTGTGCGCGCGCGGGCGCTGGGGGGGGTCTTCTAGGAGGCTAGATCAAAGCATCACCAAGGAAGCAGTTTCTGCCATGGATGGAGCTAGTGTGGATCAGAAGGACCATACTGGCATGTATATGGACCTTGTGTCCATTTCTAGACTCTGTTTATTAGTGCAAGGAAAATCCATTCCCCAGAGATGGTGAATGAGGACTGTAAATGGAGTCTGGGGAGCTGGGAAGTGCTGACTCAGTTCTGGCTTCCTTTGCTGTGCCTGATGTCTCATTTGGAGTTGGCTGAGAGAAGACAAAAAAGGCCACGGGGAGCAATCAGGCCACTGAGGATGCATGGGGCTGAGAGATGCTCAGATGTGGCTATGGTTCCTGCTGGTGTGTTGGTCAGCCCAGTCCCACCAAACCAGAGTCAGGGTTTAGATGGAAACTCTAAATTTGATAGGAATCACAGAAACAAGGATAGAGGGAGAACAGAGTCCTACTTGTTTATTCTCTGTCCCCAAGTGGCAAAGGAGGGCAGGGGATGAGGCTTTTGTCCTGGCTACAGTGTAGGGGTTGGGCACTATTTGACTTCAGTTCCCTCTTCCTCCTGGCACTGGCTCACTCTGTTCTTTGGAAGATGCTACAGTACCAAGAATCAGGAAGACTGCAGTTCCTAAGGGCCTTTTTCTTACAAGAGGATGGACTGGATGGGCTAGAGATAGTGATGTAGCAGGAGTTGAGGGATATAGCAGGAACTGAGGGTGGAGCAGGAACTAAGGTGCATCAGGAGTCGGGGAGTTTCATAGAAACTGGGGGTGTAGCAGGATAAAGGTACAACAAAACTAGGGCTATAGTAGGAGCTGGAGGTATAGCAGAGACTGGGGATAAAACAGGAGTTGGGGGTACAGGAGGAGATGGGGGTGTATAGGAATCTCAGAGTGTGGCTGGACCTGGCTATGCAGCTGTAAGTAGGGCTTGTATAATGGGTTTGGGGAAGGACTCATGGGGCAGGGAGAACCTCACTCTCTGAAGATGAAAAAAAAAAAAAGGCTGCCACCCTGCCTGGCTCTAGGTGCCAACATCCTGGGTGAAAAGATCCTTCAGCCCAGGCCTATCTGTGCAGGATGAAGGGATCTTGCAGTCCCACCTTCCAGACATTCCATCTGACATTTCGGCTCTTTGGTACCCTATCACTGCTTTCCTTTCCCGATGCATCCTGATGGCTTCGGTTTTTTGTCCTGAGTGCTGAGGAAGGCAGAGCCTGGCAGAGATGCGCCTAGCCAGCCAGAGTCGGCTCATTTATTTTTACCTTAACACTTACATAACACTTCTTCTGCAAGGCATCGTTTCAATACTTCACAAATCTCATCCCACTGTCATAAATCGTGCAGTGTGATTGTCTTATTCCCATTACAGATAAAGTCACAGAGGCTCAGAAACCTCCCCCAAACCACTCCTGTTAGTTAAGCTCATCGCTGTGAAGCACGGGTCCCACTGCCCTGCAGTGCTCTCAAGGGAGCGTTTCCCCACTAAACCTGAGGACAGAAACTGCAGTTGCTTTGCTGAAGTTGGATGCTGGGCTTATGCCAGTCTTGCTGGATGTCCTCAAAGCCCTTCTTGGAGTTGGGTTTTCTTCTTTCACATGCCTCCACTCTGCCCTCCTTTCTCAAGAAAGTTGTCATCTCTTGGCTTTGGTGTATTCAGGAGTGTTGGGGACAGTGAGACTGTTTCATGCTAAGTTACAAATGGCTATGTACCAAAAACAGGCACATTTTAAGAAGGACACGTTTCTGACATTACTAGGAAATACAGTCCCACAGAAAGCTCCATGATCCTATGATTTTCAGTCTTCTCTGCTCCCTTCCTACTATGCTTCCTTACCCTTAGGTGCAGGAGTTGTTTTGTAGATCTGTCTGTTGGGACTAGGCTTTGAAACTACATTCTGATCGGTTGTAGTTTTCTATAATGATGCCATTCTGTTACAGAAAGCTGTTCCTTGATGAAGGGCGAGAACTAACCTTATTTGTGGGTATAAGGACAAATATTTAGAGTGCTGTACTGGCTGGTTTTGTGTGTCAACTTGACACAAGCTAGAGTTATCACAGAGAAAGGAGCCTCCCTTTTGGAAATGCCTCCATGAGATCCATTGTAAGGCATTTTCTCAATTAGTGATCAAGGGGGGAGGGCCCAGCCCATTGAGGGTGGTGCCGTCCCTGGGATGGTAGTCCTGGGTTCTATAAGAAAGCAAGCTGAGTGGGGGCTGGAGAGATGGCTCAGTGGTTAAGAACACTGACTGCTTTTCTGAGGGTACTGAGTTCAGATCCCAGCAACCACATGGTGGCTCACAACCATCTGTACAGCTACAGTGTACTCACATACATAAAATAAATAAATTTTTTTAAAAAAGAAAGCAAGCTGAGCAAGTCAGGGGAAACAAGTGAGTAAGTAACATCCTTCCATGTTCCGCATCAGCCCCTGCCTCCAGGTTCCTGCCCTGAGTGAGTTCCTGTCCTGACCTCCTTTGGTGATGAACGGCAATGTGGAAGTATAAGCTGAATAAACCCTTTCCTCCCCAACTGGCTTCTTGATCATGATATTTGTGCAGGAATAGAAACCCTGACTAAGACAAGTGTAGTTAGGGATTATATTGATTTCGTAAAATGGTTGCTGCAGGTTCTTCTCTAAGATCCATGATTTCACTAGCCCTGGGTAGTTGATTAGATAACTAACACTAAGCATGATTTTTTTCTTGTTGAATGAGTTTTAATTCCAATAATAGAGCTGTTGGCTACCACCGAAGTATGAACCCAACACTCACCCCGGGGCACTGTCAGTCATTGCTATGGCTCATAGGCACCATAGCTGTGTAGGACTGACCTGTTGCTTCCTTCCTTCCTTTGGAAGCTTGCATGGTGCCTTCTAGATCCATGAAAGCTGCCGTTCAAAAGTGCAAGGAGGATCATATGAATGGGTTTGGGCAGAGAGGAAAGGAAAGAGGAGGGGAAATGATGTAATTATAGTCTCAAAAATAAAAGAGAAAACCTAAAACAACTAAAAAGGAAGGATATGGCTAACTTGAATTTCTTAACTTTAGCACAATGGACATCTGGGCTGGATAATTCTCTTGTGGGGGTGACATGTCTTGACACTATGGCACCATCCCTAATCTCTACCTACTTGATGCTAGTGACACCTGCACCCACTCTATGGTGAAACTAAAGATGTCCCCAGATACTGTCTTTGGGAGCAAAACTTCCCCAGTGAAAATGATGGTCTAACAGGATATCAGCCCTGTAGGGGTGGCAGTATTAAGTGTGATTTATGCTAGTTTTGGGAACAGGTAACCTCACTGCGCTGCACATTTTACTGTCTTGATCCCAAGAGCCAGCCTTGGCCCTTCCCTCTTCCACTGTAGCCACGGGAGGTCTGTATTGGAAACGTGGAAGAGGAGAAATAAGAGGAAGCAGGGATGTGAGTCACTGTGGGCACCCTCCTGCCATTTAGCAACTAGACATGGCTAGGAAGGTCAGGCTGTTTTTCCATTTGTCCTGTTCTAAGGGAAGGCTGTGATTCTTTCTGATAGAGGAAGGTTGGGGGCTTTGTTGGCAGCTGTGAAAGAAGAACCTGAAGCCAGGACTTAGACAGAGAACTCTATGTCCCAGTTTGGAGGTGGACACCCAGGAATGAGGTGTATGGGGGAATCTGCCTCTGGGACTGAGACCTTTCCTGTGGTTTCATGTGGCAGAGAGCAGAGAAGATACTTGGGCCATAGCTCTTTCCTTAGGCCCGAACTGGAGCATGGGACTCCATCCTCATTATTTGCTTTTCTCCTGAGGCCCTGAACATACACAATCACTTTGGGGTAGAGTCTCAACAAATCAATCTGAGAGACACAAACAAATTGAGTTCAGCCCTTGGACTGCTCAAGATCATCCATCTTGAAAGAGCTACAGGGCCCTGGGGTAGGGCACACTTTACAGCAAGGATGGCCCTACTGTAGTACCA
>BDUI01000241.1:0-15097 GCA_002335545.1 Apodemus speciosus
TTTTTTTTTTTGCCTTCTGTGAAACACATAAGTGGTTATTTTTCTACCATTCCTTCTTGTCTCTTGATGTGATTATTTGCATGTGATTCCAGGATCTGAGCTACTCATCTGCGAATCTTGAGAGGAATGAGCCTAAGGAAAGTCAAAATCCAAAGAAATTAAAGACATGAGAGGAGGCATCTTTGAGAATTGCTTATTCTCCCAGGTCTGGAAGAATTACCCTATTTCCTGTGTCACATGGATAATGCAAGTATTTAATGTTTAATTGCTATATTTGCAGCTATATATAGGCACAATATATCCAGTCACATACACTTCCTTATTGACATGTAGTTTTCAAACTGTAATGAAAGTCATGCCTAAGCATTAAACTTGAAAGAATATGTGTTTTTAAACTTGATCATTTTGTAGCAATTAAAGAGTTTATACCACTTGCTTGCTTCCTAGACTGTATGAATGGTAAATAATAAGATACATCATATTTATTATCATATCTTTGTTGTCTGGTTCCAAATACACATGTACCACTTTCTAGATGCTCTAAGCTCCTGTCCTCTTAAAGAGTCATGGGTCTAGGTCTGCTGTTCCTCACCTAGTAGGACTGGGATGCTTTTAGCTCCCCTTGATAGGCTGTTTCCACATCCAACGGAACAGTTTCCATGTTTATTTTACACTTAGAATGTTTATTTAACTGACCTGGAGTTCACTGAAAACTTTAGTGTCCATTTTCCTCAGTATGTGGAAGAGGACACAGGTATGGAAGTAAGCCAGAGAAGGTGATTGAGATGACCAATTATAGTCCTGTGACTATTGTTAAAAGGATATACTGATGTATGCCTGAAAAAGCCTCTAGTCACTATACTTTCAAACAGGGACTGATTAGTGAATGTCAGCTACTCAAACATATTCAAGCCTTAATCTCCTGGAAAATGTTATTATCCAACAAAAGAAAAAAAAACTGCAAATGTAATTAGGATTATTAGCTTTCCAATACATAGATAGATAGATAGATAGATAGACAGACAGACAGACAGACAGACAGACAGACAGACAGATACATAGAGAGATAGATAGATAGATGATCCTGGGTTTTATTTGTAAACATAACTTTACCACCCAATTCCTTAAAGGAAAGAATTTCTCTGGTTAGTGTTAGAGAATTTGTAGGGCAAAGGAGTTTAAGTAGGGAGTGCATAAGTACATGACATACTCAAGACATCATTCTTGAGCTATAGATGCTTCCCATCTATAAGATGAGAGCTGGAGGGAAAGGCCTCTRGGAGCCAGGTTATCACCTCATTAACAGCTAGCAAAATCCAAGAACCTCATATCTACCCTGCAAGGAATAATTCTGCCAAGAGAAGCTGGGCTCAGCCCCAAGCTGATTGTCCTCTGGGTCCTTCCGCTCTGCTGGTGACAGCTTCGACTTTGACCTTCTGAACCCTGCGACATAAAAACCAGTCTGGATACTGTGGCCTCTGACCTGTGCAAAGTCCAGGTAATAAATGTTGTTTTCAGCTACTAAGTTTGTCATAATCTGTTATAGCATCGATAGAAAGCGAAAATTAATGCAACTGAAAAAAAAGATTTTTGGCTCTTCTAAACAAACAAAAAATGTCCTCATGTCCTCACAATTATAATTTTACCCAAATATATTGCAATATTAGAAGAAAATATACTGAATTTTCTTTGGGGCATAAAGTACTCATTGTCTGACAGAAAAATGTTGAAATGTTAATGTATAATCCATATCGATATCTAGAATGTTTAATTTGGTTTTGTTGGTCTCTTTATAGGGAAGGAAACATCTTGAGAATAAGAATACCACACTAGATTGGAAATAAGTGAAATATGCAGAGGGTGGGTACATTAGAATGCATCTGAAATGTTGATTTTGTTACCAGAGATGTAAAGAAATTCCTGGGTTTTGGGGTTACATGGTCTAGGGTTAGAGACCTCTCTCTTAGAGACTTCCCAAACAAAGAAGAAAAACAGAGACAAGAGGACAGTTTAAGCGAGATTTTAATAAGACAAATGCAAGGTAATACTCTACCACCTGTGATAATAGCAAGTCATGTAGGCCTGAGGGACTTACTTGTTATCCCAGGTCTTTGTTCATCATAGTTATTATTGACAGGACATGAGAACTGTGGTCTATCCCCCGTGGTTTGAACTTCTGGTGCAACATCTGTGCTATTATTTTGGGTCAGCTGCTTTGTACAGTGTCTCACCTGTCAAAAGTCTCAAGTATGGGCAGAAATATTAACTTGCCCATATCAGTGAATCTCTATGTGGGCATGTCCTATCATAGATACCTGCCTCTGGCTGGGTAGTAGGACTCATGTGTGGTCCCAAGAATAAGATTAAGTAGATGAAGACACATAACCACATTTTTTGTTGTTGTTGATAGTTTACCTGCTGGGATTTTCTGGGTCATGAATTGAACAGTTAACCATATTTTATTGTCATTGGTTTAACTTTTGTTGTTTGCTAAGTGTTCTATGTGGCACAAACCCAGGATGTGTGTTTAAGAGAGGGAAGTGCTATTCATTGTCTGCTTGTTTCCTTTATAGCTTTGGGTCACTTGTGAGCTTCTGCTTGCTGCTCTATTTTTAATCTTTCAATGGACTGGCAGAGAGGCCAAATATGTTACAAACAGCTTAGAATTTTAGCAGTACAGTTCTTAGAGCCTACTCTGTTGAAAATCTGCCTCCCATCTCAATGCCTGAATTGAGCCCAACTAACTCAACTGTTGACAATAGAACTTGCTACAGGGGTGACTAAGCCCATGAACAGGTCAGAGGCAAGTTAATTAAAAAGGACTTGCAATGCCTCAGCAGGTGAGAGGGCAGAGGCAAAGGTTAGTACTGAGGGAGTGGGCAAGGTCAAAGAAGATGAGATCTCTCACTTGACGGCTTCCGAAATGAAGATTTTTAAACACAGAACTCAGGAGTGCCAAGGGAAATGTGAGAGATTTAGATTTATAACCCAAATCCAAAATAAAATAAAGGAAATAGTTGGGAAGGAAAAAAGAATCAAGCTATATCAGGTTAGATTAAAACAAAGAATTGTCAAGCAGTGAAGATTACCTGCACCTGAAATCTGTGTTTTCATCTCAGACACTCACAGTGACATGTCACCCTGGTGTGACTGTCCTTACCCACTCAGATTCCACCCCCACCCCCACCCCAGGAAAAACTAGATTTTCTTCATAAACTGCAAAAGTAATCTGATAAAACTGGTGTCTCAGCACAGGGCCTCAGGCACACAGAGACTATTATAGGACAGTGTTCCAGGGACTCAGAGAGCATCTCCTAAGAGTCAACCAAGCCTTTCTAAAAAAAAAAAAAAAAAAAGGCAGGGTCTGTGTGAACTAAACTGCTGAATTAAGCTTTCATTGCACAAGGTGCTTTGTGTCCTAGCCCACTTGGGTTGTGTTATAGTTGGTGTTCTGTCGCTGTGATGATACACTTACTCCAATGCACATAGAGAGAAAGGGTTTATTTCACAACCCTTCTTTGAGGCAAGTCAGAGCAGGAACCTGGTGACAGCAGCTACATTAGGACCACAGAGAAACACTGCTTACAGGCTTGCTTTCCTCTGACTATCTTTCTTATATAGCCCAGACCCACTTGCTCAAGAATGACACCATCCATAGTGGGCTAGGTGCTCTTACAACCAGCGCGGTCAAGAAAATGCTACACAGACATGCCAACAGGCCACTCTGATGGAGATAATACTTTAGTTGTGATTCCTTCTTCCCAGGTGTGTCTGGGTTTGTGTGACATTGACAAGAACTGTGATAAGCTGTAATCACTAATGAGCCTATATGAAGAATGATGAAACACTTTTTATGAATAAATCTATAACAAGGCTAAAAGCACATAAGGATATACTCGCCAGCTCTGAGATCTGTCACAGAAGTGCCTTCTCTGCAGATACACAAGCAAATAGAAATTCCTAGGACAAATTCTCTGGACAGGTCTTACCTGAATTCTTACCCTRAATTGTTGCTATAACCAATGGCTCATTTTCTGAAGTGCCTCAGTTACCAATGGAAACCCATTAAGAAGCTTCAGAAGTCAGGGCTACTGTATTGTCCCTCTGCAATGTTCATTTTTCTTCATGCTGTGACTCACATAGAATGAGATAAAGACACCCTTCTTCAAGAAGACCTCATCTGAATGGACACCAGGACACAGGGATACAAATGACTTATGTCTTTCCCAGAGAGGATATGTGAGTTGTGAATTTGTCAAACATTCAAAGCTTCAGAAGCTCTGGCATTTTCTGATGGTTAGCTTCCCAATATTTGGTATGGCAACTTTGGGTACCCTCACTTAAGTCCTCCTTCTTCTTGGGCTTCCTATGGTGGGTGAATTGTAACTTGTTTATTTTGAGCTTTTGGGCTAACATCCCCTTATTAGTGAGTGCATACCATGTGCATTCTTTTATGATTGGGTTACTTCTCTCAGGATGACATTTTCTAGTTCCATCCATTTGCCTAAGAATTTCATGAATTCATTGTTTTTAATAGCTGAACAGTACTTCATTGTGTATATATACCATAGTTTCTGTATCCATTCCTCTGTTAAGGGACATCTGGGTTCTTACCAGCTTCTGGCTATTATAAATAAGGCAGCTATGAACATAGTGGAGCATGTGTCCTTATTACATGTAGGAGCATCTTCTGGGTATATGCCCAGGAGTAGTATCTCTGGGTCCTCAGGCAGTACTATGTCAGTTTTCTGAGGAACTGCCAAACTGATTTCCAGAGTGGTTTTACCAGCATGCAATCCCAAAAACAATGGAGAAGTGTTTCTTTTCCCCCACATCCTCTCCAGCAACTGCTGTCCCCTGAGTTTTTCATCTTAGCCATTCTGACTAGTGTGAGGTGGAATCTCAGTGTTGTTTTGATTTGCATTTTCCTGATAACTATAGATGCTGAACATTTCTTTAGGTGCTTTAGAGCCATTCAGGTTTCTTCAGTTGAGAATTCCCTGTTTAGCTCTGTACCCCACTTTTTAATAGGGTTATTTGACTCTCTGGAGACTAACTTCTTTAGTTCTTTGTATACATTGAATATTAGCCCTCTATCAGATGTAGGGTTAGTAAAGATCTTTTTCCAATTTGTTGGTTGTTGTTTTGTCCTATTGACCATGTCCTTTGCCTTACAGAAGCTTTGCAGTTTTATGAGGCCCCATTTGTCAATTCTTGTTCTTAAAGCATAAGCCATTGGTGTTCTGTTCAGGAACTTTTCCTCTGTGCCCATGTGTTCAAGATTAATATCCACTTTCTCCTCTATAAGCTTTAGTGTATCTGGTTTTATGTGTAGATCCTTGACTTGAGCTTTGTACAAGGAGGTAAGAATGGGTCAATTTGCATTTTTCTGCATGCAGACCTTCACTTGGTCCAGCACCATTTGTTAAAAATGCTGTCTTTTTTCCACTGGATATTTTTAGCTGCTTTGTCAAATATCAAGTGACTGTACATGTGTGGGTTCTTTTCTGGGTCTTCAATTGTACTCTATTGATCTTCCTGCCTGTCTGCATACCAATACCAAACAGTTTTTATCACTATTGCTCTATAGTAGAGCTTGAGGTCAGGGATGGTGATTCCCCCAGAAGATCTTCTGTTGTGGAGAATAGTTTTTGCTATCCTGGGTTTTTTGTAATTCCAGATGAATTTTTAGAATTGCTCTTTCTAGATCTATGAAGAATTGATTTGGGATTTTGATGGGGATTGCATTGAATCTGTAGATTACTTTCGGCAAGATGGCCATTTTTACTATATTGATCCTGCCAGTCCATGAACATGGGAGATCTTTCCATCTTCCAAGACCTTTTTCAATTTCTTTCTTCAGAGGCTTGAAGTTCTTGTCATACAGATCTTTCACTTCCTTCGTTAGGGTCACACCTAGGTATGAAATATTGTATTTAATGAGGTGACACAGGCCTAGAAAGACACAGATCCCATGCTCTCTTTCACCTGTCTATCACTCTTAGCTTCAAATCATTTAATGTGAGTTCAAGACCAGGAGAAACTATAGAAACCAGGAAAGGAAAAACAGTTATACGTGGCCTTGGGATAGAGGGGGGAATAGCAGAATTTGAAAGCAGAAATTAGAAAAATAAAGTGACTTTAATTAGAGAAGGAGGGAGAGATAAATACGTAGAAAGGATGTGTCTTAGGGTTTATTGCTGTGAAGAGACACCATGACCACAGCAACTCTTATAAAGGAAAACATTTAACTGGGGCTGTCTCACAGTTCAGAGGTTTAGTCCATCATTGTCATGATGGAAGCAATGGCATACAGGCAGACATAGTGCTGGAGAGGTATTTGGGAGTTCTATCTCTGGGTCAGCAGGCAGCAGGAAGAAGGGCTACTGGTCTTGGCATGAAATCCCAAAGCCCAGTCAGACTTCTTCCACAAGGCCACACCACTCCAACAAGGCTGCATGTCCTAATCCTTTCAAATAAATCCACTCCTAATGAGCACATGTGGCCATTTTCATTCAAATTACAACAGAGGAGGATAAAATTACAGTAAATACATCTGAAAAAGTTAAAAAGAATCATACTATTAACCATATATCGAATGCTATATAGACAAAGTGTTCCCACCTGGAATGACAATACTACCTCCAGGATGCACAGAATATTAAACAAACACCCCAACACCAGGCATGAAAAGCCCCCCTTTGAGTTGTTGGTCAGGGTTATCCCAGGACTCCCAAAACATTGCAGGCTTTTGCTCTTGTCCCTATATTGGTTATCCAATGCCAAATGGTCATCTCTAAATTCATATACAAAAATTAATATAATATGAAGTGAACAGGCTGTTTTTATATATTTAGGTACATATAATTTGTACTTATATTTATATTTACATATATATAATAGTAATTAAAGTAATAGAGGTTATAAATTTGTGAGAGAGCAAGAGGCAGTCAGTACATGGGCAAGGGAGGGAAGGAAGGAAAGGGAAGGAAAAGGAAAATGTGTAATTATATTCATTTTAAAAATTAAAAACATGTTTTTTTTTTAAAAAAAAGAAGTAGAAAATTCAACTTTCATCTTCCTGGAAAATAAGTTTTCTGTCACTATATTAATTAAGTTAGGAATTGATTTCATCTTAGATGTATCTTATATCTTCAAAAACTTAGAGGTAGGTTTGGGATAGGGAAAGAGGGAAGCAGGGTTAGCTGAATTTAAAATTTATAAATAATCTTTTTCTCTTTTCTGTCTCTTTGTCCCAGTTTAGTGCTGGTGTGACAAGAACAAAATAAAATCTGCCTCTACTGTTTTTACAGGCTTGCATTCTGTTGGACATGGCTTGGGATTGGTAGAAACAGCTGAAATAAAATTCAATGAACGTTCCTATGATATTAAGAACAAAACCATCAGAGGGCAGAAAAGGCACTTTGGCCTTTTCCTTGTCTAAAATAGTATACCACATTAATACAATTAGCAAATTATTTTCTAATTCATTTTCTAATTAGCTGCTATGAAGTATATACTCTTTGAAAATGGCAAGGTTGGTGGGTGGGAGAGCCCCCTCATAGAAGCAGGGAAAAGGTGGGTGGGATAGTGGATTTGCAGAGGGGAAACCAGGAAAGGGGATAACATTTGAAATGTAAATAAAATAACCAATTAAAAATAACAACAACAACTACAAACAGAAAACCCTGGCAAAGTTGAGGCCCCATTGTGGCTTATGCTTCCTTCTTTGTGTAGTAAAGAGGTTTTGAAGTCAAGAAACCCAAGACCTTCCTAGTCTTGGGATACATCTTTGACTCATATGTCTCAGACAATACTTCCTTACCAGAGGAACTTTTGCTTTCAGATCCAGACACCTTTACATCCATCATCAGAGCAATTCCCATTGTATGACACAGATACAAAAGTAAGGAGTAAATGCTTGTCGGATAATTCACGGGCTGCCTTGAATCTCACAGTCACACACATGTGTACATAAATATTCCCCTTAAATTTTCTCCAATTTATCTCTTGAATTCATCTCAGCTGGTGATAGACTATGGAAGTTCATCAATCCAGGCTATCTCTTGCATGTAAAAATGCTATTAAACTTGATCAATTCTGAAATTGGAAGAGATTTTTCAGAGTTTATATTCATTGACTTGATTCATCTCTCTCTTCTGCCTTCTGTGAAAAGTGGGCTCCAGTCCTGAAAGGAGAGGCATATCTGATATTCCCTTGCTTTCCAGGGAGAAGGGCTGAATCTAGTCACTCTTTAGACTCCCAAATATCTGATGAGAAGCAACTCATTTTTTTTTGGTCCCCCTTTCATAGCATAATTTCTGCTACTAAATTCTGAGGTTCACAAATTATTCTACATTTGTCTCATTAATGACTCAAAAATAATATCCTTTATTAAAGGCAACGTGTTAATTTATTTTCCCACTGCTGTGACAGAAATATTGGACAGAAGCCACCACGAGTTTATTTTGGCCCACATTTCAGGAATTTCAGTCTGTGGTTGCTTAGCCAGTACATGTGAGAAGCTATCATGGCAATGGGAGGGTGTGGCAGACTGCTCTTTGTTAACTGACACCTTACCAAAGACTAAGGAATTACTCTTCGCAGCACATCTGCTACTTCAGTGTTTTCTGGTCCATATACAATTGCTAGAGAGCTGTAGTCCAGCAACATTAACCAGAACAACATGTGACATTCCAAGTGAGATTATAAATAGATGGGCTTAAGAGAACAGCCTAAGGCATGCATGAGAGTCCCTTTATTATTATCTAATCACACCCTGTGTTCTTGGAGAAATTTCTGTTTTCCCTTAAGCAGCTTGTGCTCACTCTATTGAAGTTCACATATAACTTAGGGCCTGGAAGAATAATATGGCTGCTGTCAAGAAACTAATTGAATGCATAGGTGTTAATGGCAGGGTTGCAGTATGGTAATGTTCACAAATCAAAGTGTACGTAGTAAATATACATCATACACACACATATACATGCATACACTTACATGTTTATGTTACAACTAAATCAATATGAATTACACATTTTTTAAAGTAACTATTCTAACCAGAGCCTTTCATAAATATAAGTGAAAATTTAAGTAACATGGGCCCACACCTCAGAGTGATTCCTCTGGTTAGTACATAATTTTGCTACTGACACTTGGCCCTGCACAGATRGATAGAATCTGCTTTCAAATGCAAGTTATTTTCCTTCTGCGAGGATTTAAGTGTTTGCTTTGTAAGAAGCAGATTATATATACTTGTATACAAATGTCTTTATGAAACCTATCACTATGTACAATGAATATAACATACACCCAATAATAAATATGCTTTGTGAGCTGTATTTTCTGACAGTAGCACTATCCCACCTTTATTATGTGCAAGCATTCATAGACAAAACATAAATTACAAATGTGGCTGTGTTCCTGTAAAAACATTATCGACAAACCTAGGAAACTGGATTTGACACAAGAATTATTATATACACTTAAACTGTGTTAGAAAACAATCTTTTCCTGGATTTTGTCCCATTGGAACAAAAATAGATTAGAAATGTATGTTTGGATAAAATATGTTTTTTGATGGGTATTGATGGGGGAATTGCTGGAGTATTAGTTTAGGGAGGAACGCCTTCCTGCATAGTATACAGCACCATATAACTGGTAACCCACATTCAAAGAGTTCTCAAGCAGAACCATTGTGCAAGCTGGTGGCCCTTAAATCTTCAGCATAAGAAAGTATGTCTAATAGCTGCGGTTGCCATCAGACTCTGGCCTCTTCAGATTCCTATGTGGACTCAGTCTCAGTAACTCTCTGGGAAACATCTACGGTTTCAGTGCTGGGTTGGACTGGACTCATTTAGCCTTCTGGAAGGATAAAGTAGTTACTGGTCCTCTGCCTTTCCAGTATGCATATGGCCACCTTTTGAATACTCCTCTCTTGATTTTCACACCAATATAACCAATCACCATTTGCAATATATACATTCTATTGATCCTGCTGCTTTAGAGAACACTTTTTAATCCAATTCCAACTAACAATTTTTCTCAGTGGTGAAGGTCGTGATGTATCATTCCTTTCCTGTCTATAGGAAACACACCCAGTATAGTCTTCTGTATACAAGATGCAGTTGAATTGTTTTTCAAAACTTAGCAAACTTTCTTGTATTCTTTACAGATGCATTTCTGTTCTTATTGGTAAAGGTCTGTGATCAAGGTCAAACCTGAGACTTACTGACCACCACTCAATGAAGAGGCAACACACTCATATGGACAACTTTCACATTTGCAAACTGCGGAGTCCAAACCCAATATGCAGTAGTGAGTCTTTTCTGGACTCACTGTTTTCAGGTGTGCACTTTGCAGGTACTATGAGATATTTAGCACTGAAGAACAGCTATTTGAGAATAGCATCATTTCCTATTTCTTCTATACTCCCATTTGGTGCCTTCTTGATAGGAGATATAATTATATTAACTCTAAGAAATGAACGGGGACCTATTTGGATTTTATGCCCCTTGGCTTTTTTCCTCTTATTACCACTTTTCTTATTAACATCTCAGAGGGCACATACACAGAAATATATTCCTAACATATCTGCCTGAAAGACATATTGATTTGTAAAGGAGATGACAAACAATTGATTGTGTCRTCATAGTGGACTTAGAAGTAGAACTGAAACTGGCAGAGGAGTACAAGATGCTTAAATGCAATTCTTTATTCACAGGGGACATCAGCATTCTCCACTTGAGGCAACATGTAAAGTTCCCTATTTTCTTCATTGTGATCCAAATTAAAGCAAAGTTTAATTAAAGTTTCATTAAAGAAAGATCTTTTGTAGTCCTTGATAGCATCTTTTTCTTTGAGCTAAATATGTTGTAAAATGGCGGGCTTTCATCTCCAGTTTTTAATGCTGCACAGAGGGAAGAAAGAGAATAGATACACCATTAATGAGGCATGATGCAGCTCAGCCAAGAGCATAAAGCTCCAGGCATTCTATCAGTTCTCATGGAGGCTGAATGTTTTGCAGCGCAGCACCTAAAAGACCTTCTGGTTGGCACTGCTGTGGGACTTCCACTGTGGGACTTCTTACGAGGAGATTCTCCTTTTATCAGGTTTCCCTTTGCATGCTCAGCCCTTCAGCTACTCTTCTTGCACATCAACCTTTTGGATGCCAAATCTCTTCCCATCTCTCCCTTTTGGTAGTTTCTCCACCTCTCTCTTCTGGACTCCTATCCTCCTCTCTTGTAAATAAGCTTACCCTGCTAGTGTTATTCTCCCTTAGAACATCAGCACCTCTTCTCATTATAAGGATGTGGTACATCATGCACCCATTCAATTTTCTGCATAGCCTCTGACAGTATGGTATTACTACCAGTCAATGAATTTCAATATTGTCTCTCTAATTTGGAGAGGGGCATATGGAACACTGTGAAATCAAGGACAAATGAAAGGTACATAGTTTCTTCACTTACAGTCACTGAGAAACTCCTCCCTGGAGGAGAGAAATGTGCATGCCAGTAGATTGCATAGGATTTTCTTAGGGAAGAGCATTTAGGAGCATACAAGAAAGTCAAAGTTGTCCAGATTGAGAAGCTGAAATGCATAAGTGAAGCAGAGACTTCTGAAATGGTCTACAGGAAACTCAAGTACTGAGCCAGCTCTTTAGAGATACAGCCTTTGTAAACTAGTCAATCAGTGCAAGAAGAGTCATTCTCACAACCATGGCTCTTATTCTTATTGAACAATTCCTACTAGTGCCTGCACTGATTGATAAGAATGTCAGCTTTAATATCTATCTACCTCCAATACATTTATAACTTAGGTTGAGTCAGTATTTGATCCATCTAGGATCATGTGGACTCCACAGGGACAAAAAAGAGATTGTCCTCCAAGGGAGCTAGCTGTAAGAACTAGCCACCATTTGTTTAAAAAGACTAGGTTTTGAGTCCTTGATTCCTATGTCAAATCATGAAATAAATACAGAAAAATTTATATTAGAGCAATCTCTTAAAATGTAGATGACTTAATATTCTGGGAAAGACCCTAGGAAATGATTGAACTAGCAACTAGAAGGAGTTCTGAAAACATGGGAGAAAGATGACCCACATCAAGAAGTGTCAGAATCCTCTTAGTAGGTAGGACAGAAAGGAATTGAAAACCTCAAAGACAGCCATGCTAGAATAGACTCATAAGTCTGGATGATGCCCCAAGTGATATTTCATAGATTGGTCATCAGGATTGAGCTTATCAGAGAAGCACACATGTCACTGCAAATCTAAGAACCAGCTCTCTTCTTTCCTACAAGGCTGACAGGAGGAAAGTGCATTGTAGAACAGATATGGCCATGTGGCAATGCTTAGATGAAGGGAACCAAGTGTGCTTAATTATTGTATTGAGTGCAAGAAGATCTTATTGTAGAATGTTGTAGAGATGCAGTCTTAATTTTACATTCTGACAATAGCTTCCCCACCTCCCTTCACCCTCAGATCTACTCCTCCTCTGTTTTCATTCAGAAAAGAATAGGACTCCAAGTGATATCAACCAAATATAACATAACAAGATGCAATAAGATTAAGCATAAACCCTCACATCAAAGCTAGATGACAAAAGCCAGTGAGACAAAAGGTCCCATGAGCAGGCAAAAGAGTCAGACACAGACCACTCCCATTGGTAGGAGTACCACAAAAACCCCCACCCTAAGTAACTTTAGCATGTATGCAGTGGGCCTAGTGTAGTTCACATGTAGGCACCCTGGTTGCTACTTCAGTCTTTATAAGTCTGTTCCTATAATCTCTGCAGAGTTGATTTTGTGGGCTGTGTTTAGAGATGTGTTCTTAAACGCAAAGTACCAGGTGCATGGTATATTATGATTCAGCTTAAATCTTCACAATTATGGTAGAACTATATGGTCCAAAGGTTGATGTTTATTAACCCATTCAAAGATTTCTCATGTAATTTCTAACTCAAGCCATTGTTCACACAGTATCAGAGAAAGAAACCTGAGATCTTTTGGCAAGTGTACAATGAAGTTCTGTTTAGTCTCTTTTGAAAGAGATGTGCCTTTTCTTAGGTAATTGTACTGCATGGAATGGGAAATCTACAAACATATCTGTGGATATGAACATGAGTCTTAGGAACCAAATCTCCACTGATGTCYTAATTAAAAATAAGGGACAGTCAGTCCTGGTAAAAGATGACTTGAAGTACTTTTGCCAACCTGCAGGAGTAGACTAAYGATACAGGCCCTGTGTATATGAAGCAAGATCATGATATTTGCAATAAAGCCTGGCATGACATTTGAGAAATAGCTCTGGACTGCTAGTGGGCTTTGCTAATGACATGGTATTTGGTCATGGGACATCAAGTCACTAAAATAGCAGCTGATCGTCATGAACTGAACAGGAGATATCAAAACCAARTATGAACAGAACTCTCAGAGGCCAGAACAATGAATGGGAAGAGGAGAATTGTCTTCTGTGAAAAAAAAAGAGTAAGTTCAATTGACATGCAACAATTATTATTTTAAAGAGAGAAATATTGTGTTTAATGGTAAACCTTAGCATGCCCCAGCTCCAGGATTAGCAGGGAAGGTGGGGGACCCCAGGTACTCTCATATGGCTAAGACGACAAAGAAGGCAATCATCAAAGAAAAGAGCCCCATGGCTACAGACAGAGCAGAGAGCCCAGAGGGGCATAGGAGAGGAGCTGGTTGAGAATCTAGTTCCCAGCACATCTATAACCAAACACCATTACAGTGCCATTTCCTGATCTAGGCATACCAACTATGGTAGCCCCAACACCACTAAACTTTGATGAACTTGGATGCTGTCCGTGTCTCAGGAAACAACACAGGTCTTGAATTACCATCTGGCCTCTGGAAGAGGGAAGCTGCTGCAAGAGGGCTGCTTCTGCTCTACTGCTCTACTTGAGAGGGAGGCAGACCCAGGCCAGATGAGACTCCTGCTACAGGAGCAGATCAGAACTGTAGGAATGGACAGTGCCTCCATGGTCTGCTTTTTTCAATCTGCACTTCCTCTCCCATGCAGTCCTAGTTTGAGCCCACACTGCTCTCCCTATTCAAGGTGACAGACTCACATTCAATAATTCTTAAATTATTTTATATGCTATATACATCAAGGCTAAGTCTGAGTTCCAGCGTTCTATTGGTTAGTGTGACAATTATCTCAAACAACATTCCCCACCCTCCGACATCACCCCACCCCAGTCCACCTATTTTTTTTTTCTTTTCAGTCTTGACTTTGGCCATTGCAAAAATTGCCCTGCCCCCTCTAGCACAGTAATAGTGAAGCCAGCACTTAGCCTAGTATTTGCCACAAATGTGTTCTATTAAATGTGTCCCACAAGATTGACTGGGGAGAATGAGTCCCAGGATTTGCCTAGGGATTTTCTATCAAATAAATTGAGAAAAATATTGAGTGTACCTTACAGCTTCATAATCTTGAAATGATGCTTGAGATGAATTATAAAGGGTACATAGCAATTCTCTAAATGAAGAAAATATCTAAGGGCCTTCAAATCCCAGAGAACAACTTGAAGAAAGTTCAGAAAAGTGATAATTCCTCAAATATCTGGATATTATTTAAGTGTCTGATCAATTCAAATAAGAGATCTATGATGGAAGAATGGTGAAACATATTCATGAAGATTTTGGCTCATTTGCTATGGCTATTTAAAGACATGGTTTGTATCCTTGTGGCTAAGAAAATAATAGGAGAATGTGTTATCAATATGGTTATGGAATCAGTTCAATACCAGAGCTAGAGAATGGAGGTGGGAGGCAGATGGGGGTGGGGATAGTTAACAGGTTGTTATGATTATTAAAATGAAAGGCAATCACAAGACCAGTRWTAAAAATACAGTGTAGATTATTTCATTCTAAGTGCCATCCTGCCCTCCATCRTTCATGCAGCTTTATTTATGATCTCCCACTAAAATACTTAAAGATAGAGGAAGAGACAAAAGTTCAATAAAATCAAAACATAAAATGAGAACATCCATTTCCAGAAAGCAGAGGACATTTTTACTAATTATAAAGCTGTTAGAGGTATGTTAAGGAAAACAAAACAAAACAAACAAA
>BDUI01000241.1:17881-31172 GCA_002335545.1 Apodemus speciosus
TCTCTCTCTCTCTCTCTCTCTCTCTCTCTCTCTCTCTCTCTCTTTCTCTCTCCAACCCCTCCTGTCGTTTCACTTAAGTATATGGAGGTCACGAAGAGTAGCCTCTATATATACTCCTGACCCTATACTGAGGCACTTTCATTTTTCTACTAAACTTACCTCTCAAAAACATTTCTCAGCTAAACTTTTACCTGATTGCCTGATTAAACATGGTCTAGGCACAGCCTCGATGATGTTCAGCTGATAACTCCATTACTCTACCAGACTAAGCAGAGCAGATTCTTTACTTAAGATATGTACTCAGTTGGTCCTCTTTATGTACTTCTGTTAGATCTACACTTTGACTATATCTACATATGAAGTTGTGCAGTGCTATGCTGCAAACATTTTTAGTTGAGTAAGAATTTTTTTCATTTTGTCTTAGGTGAAACTGGACATTCCAACATGAATCAAACTTTTCTTTTTTCCAAACAAATCTAAATAGTGTAGCATTTTCTTACTTCTATTTGTACTGAGAAGTTGTGATCATAGGATTAATGACATGCTCATGTTTTATCCTCTGTAAATTAGCCGTCTGTTCAATTTCTACATTTCTATTGGATCCTTAAAGTAAAAACTTAAGGGTTCTTTCAAAATCAGTTGTGTTATATGGTGTTTTTTCTGGGACAAACACATGAGGAAACATTTCACTAAAGTGGACACAGGTAAAAGGCTAAGACGGATGCCTGAAGAAATGTTCTGCTGAAGCAGAYACAGATAAAAAAGATGTTCTACTAAAACAAACACATAAAAGCACACATGATGAAAGATTCTTCACTAATGACACACATGTATTGTTCCACCTTACATGACATAGTTGAGGTCCATTTGGTGGGACTCCACAGAGAGAAATACACCAGAAAACTTCTGATGATTGCTGTGGCTTCTTGCCTCTTCCTTGGACTCATGTGGATTGGCAGAATGATGTCAGCTGAGACAGACATCATTCTGAGTTTTACAAACTCAGTCTCACATGCCTGTGGAGGACACATGATGTTTGGAGGGAATAT
Source organism: Apodemus speciosus (assembly GCA_002335545.1). Classification (NCBI taxonomy): domain Eukaryota; kingdom Metazoa; phylum Chordata; class Mammalia; order Rodentia; family Muridae; genus Apodemus; species Apodemus speciosus. Next base: position 18,931 of record BDUI01000241.1, read on the forward strand.
AAATAAGACTCAACAGACTGAAAGAGCTTGGCTTACTTACACAGCTAAATGCTTCTTGGCTCATGTCTTCAGTGGTCTTCACTTAGCTGAAAGAGGCACAAACAAGAACTTGGCATTCCTGCTGGTCTCTCTGCTGACTGGTGCCGGTTCAGCTGAGGCCTGGCTATTCCCACTATATCATTCCCCTTCACTGTTATCCCAACAATACTGAACTGGACTACTGGTATATCCTTAAAGTGTTTGCAAGTGGATCAAGCTGCCACTGCTGACCTGTAAACTGAACTTCTGATTTCTTGAGAATGCAGATAGAATCTTCTCCAAAGAACCATTGCTAAACAGGTCCACACTCCCCAAGCCCCATATCCTCTCTCTTCTACTACCTCTGATGGATGGTGGGCTAGAAGAGAGGTTAAAATGTTTAAGAACCATCATTAAAGGTAAGTTTTTAAAAAATTAAAACTGCAGTCCTTTCTGTTGATTATAAGAATTTTATACATTATAAATACCAGCTTGAAGTCAGTAGAATTGCAAATAATTTTTTTCCATTTCTGACTTGTCTTTAAACTCAATTCACACTATCTTTTGTCTCAAATATTATTTAATTTTTAATGCAAAATAATCATATTTAGGCTCCTGCTTCATGTACCTGGTTTAAGTCATTTTTTTCTTTACTGAGCAAATAAAAGCATTGTAGTAAATACCATAATAAGTATCTTAAGTCTTAGTGCAGATGGGAAAAAAGCTATTCCTTGTCTTGTAGGCCACGTACTAAATGCATTTGTGTTACACAGTTTTCATTTTTCTTCTCAGGTGAAGAGGCCATTTACATTTTCAATGCAATTAGCACATGAAAATGTTTTATAGATTTTTTGGCTCCCTATTAATAAGTTTGAAGTTAAAATTAGAAAAGTTCAGCATTACATTAATTGATAACAACACCAGGAGTATCAGAAAGAATCTTTAGTGCAGTGGAGTAACCCACCTCAACAATTCAGCTTGCTTCCTGTGGGCTTGTACATGCATATTTTGAATTCACTTTTGAATCCCTGTGTTGTGCTTGCTAGTTAAGCCTAATAGTATTCAAATAAAAACCAACTAACCCACAGCCATCTGAAAAGCATGCATCTTCATAAGCTTGAAAACTGAATGGCTTAAAAATACCCACAACTATAACTCAAGTATGCCAAAAGATTATCTCTGCATGCTAAAATAAACTAACCTTATACAGATCTACAAAATAAGACATATCCAATTTATATCTTTCAGACCATTCAAACTAACATTTGTTTGGTTAAGGTATCTGGCAAAATATTTATATCTTCCATTTAGTGATGGCTGGATCAAGAAGCTAGGAAATATCATGCTAAGCATGAAAAGGTGGCTTAAACTATTCAAGGCATATCAGTCCCTGAATGATATGGCAGCTCAGTAAATCATGCCCTGGACTCACCAACTGGCATTATAATACAGTTATTTAATTTGGAATTTTATCTTTAAATMTAATTTTTCAATGACTGTATTCTGTGTATTCTTCCACCACTTAGAATAGTTCTCCTGTTGCATAAATATAAGTTTATATGAATGCCTGTTCTATGAACATCTTTATAAACTTGATAAAGACTACAGGAGTCATTTTCCATTGAGCAAATCTTGGTTTTTCTGCTACCAGTAATATTTACTATCTCTGAGTTTCCTTTGGTTCAGTAGTATTATTTGAATATAAATAGGTTAAATAGATACCTTTCCTAATAGTTAAAATCTAGAGTGACTTAAATGATAGAATAAAATCATGGGGGGAGTTGGGATAATTCCTACTGCCAAACTCCACAGCTGTCACAAACTGATTCCCCCTTTGCTCAACTGCGTTCTTGAAGTCCTTGAGCTGACCTTACCTGAGGTTACCACCTTTCAAGACAGAACCTGCTGTTGTCTGGCCTACCTTCACAAGTATCATTGCTTCTAGACCTCTTTCAAAAATCTGAACAAGCTGAGACCAATTATGAACCTTGGAGGAGGTAGCTTACATCAGAACCTTTGTGAGGTTTCTCTTCTCTGCTGCAATAATCAGCAGACATGAGAAATATGACTGCAAGAAATGATGCTTATGTATCAGATGAAGGAAGGAAGAATGTGATTCTGAAGTTTTTGAAAATCTGGCATAAACAGCCTGCACCGTCGGTGTTTATGGCTGGTCTTGAGTTTTGGGATTGCTTTATTTGGCAATGACTGGGTCAAACTTTCCCTCTTCCTTGGCTGGCCTCTTCAGAAGACACAGCAGCTTGTGATGATGGCAGTGATTGCTACAGGCTTACTGAGGTGGCGTCTTTACCAAAACTGCTGCTGCTGTGTGCTTGGAGAAATCCACAGCAAGCTCTAGCAACTGTTGTTCTTCCATTAAGCTAGGGGGGAGAACGATTTTCTCTTCCCTTCTTTCTTCTTTCTTTCTTTTTTCTTTTTTCCCATGTTGTCAACAAATGAAGACTTCTAGAAAACTTTTGCTTCCCCCAAGAGACTGCTCTTTTCCTCATTGACTTGCATGGATGCCGCAACAGGGAGATGTGTTTGTAAGAGAGCAGTGAGCATTCCAAAAGCCACAGAGGAGAAAACAAGTTAAACAGAATTCTGAGGCATCAGTAACTTTTCTAATTGGATGCTACTGAACTGGGGCATATCAAAATGGAGCCTTGAAAATGAAAGGCGTGTGCTGTAATGCATGTGCACTATGTTAAAAACATATGTCAAACAAACAAAAGAATGCTTGGTAGAGTTCTTCATTTGGGAACAATTTATACTTGAAAGAGTTTTGGAAGCATCTTAGCTGACCTTGCTTGCAAGACAAACAATGAAACTACTATTCTATGCCCTAGTGGGCTAGTGCTGGAAGTGTTTGTAGTAGATCAGGAAACTACCTATGTGATAAGGTAGAAAAAACACTATCAGAGTATGTTTTTACACTATTATAGGGACTTTTCTATTATTTTGGAGTAAAGTCATTTCCCTTTACCTACTAATCCTCCTGGTAAGAAGTAGCTCCTGGTTTTGTCCTGGACATGTGTATACAATGAATGTGTGACCTTAGGATGATAGCTGACCAAGGTTCCTGAGATGACCATTTCACATTTCTAGGAAACTATAAATTAAAAGCTAGTATTTATTGCTAGTGACATATACAAACCTTTGCTTGAAAGTACAGATGTACTGTGTAGATCCTCTACTAGGGTTTCTCATCCTGCCAGCTCTCATTTACTAAAAACCAATGAGTTTGTTGGTGGTGTCCATGATCTAGAAGAGAAATCATTTAAATCCAGATAAGATCAGAAAGTGTTCATATCTAGAGTGCTAAGATCTACAGAAGTAGATTGATATGGTATTTGTGGGTACAGAACTCTCAATAACATGAGAAGTAGTAACATGTCTGGGTTATAGCCTGAAGAAATGTATGTCATTGTCTTATTTATTTAGCGAAGACATATCTGAAGTACAGATTTTTTCCTAATGCATACATCTCTAATGCGATTGAAAAAAAGCAAACTAAATTTTTTGTAGAATGGAGGTAGGTGATTTGTTTCATGACAAAGAGACTGAGTACAAGTTGTCTGGATGAACTTGTAAAGATTTAAGAGTATGTTTTTCTGTGTGTGATGCTCTTGACAAGCCTCCACTGTGCAGGAGTGTCAGTACTTATGTCAGCAGGATGATCTGCTCTGACAGTCACTTTCTCTGGCAAATAAGTCTTGTGCATGCTTTTCTGAACAGCATGCTCATGGAATCAGGGATGCATGAGTGTTCATAGGCTCTGCCAATGTTTGCCTCATTATCATCAGTCAAAAGACCAGTTTGTTAGAAATGACCAATACTGGAATCTTATCAGCTTAGGTCATTTGTCCAACTATATGATGACAGTTCGAACATTTCTAATTTTCTTCCAGAATTGAGTAGCACACACATTTGGTTTCCATTTTCTGTTTCTTGTACTTGTGTCAATAAATGTCTAATTCACCCTATATAAGGTCTATGGTCTTATAGAGAGATAAAAGCCCTATTGAATAGCCTTTTCTTCAGTAACTGGAAAATTTTCTTAGAGTGGCATCAATACAATGGAGTATGTCTTGAAAGTGGCATTTTTCTTAATGCTAGAATACATAGATTGTAAGAACAAGGGAAAAGAAATGAGAATGGCTTCCTCATTCTTGCAATTAATGACCTACTTCCCAAGCCTCTGTTCCTTTACCCTAGACTTTGTTGACTTGGAGGTATGAGAACCTAATGCTGGGATATATCCACTCTGGGACATACCAATAGCTTCATCCAATTGCAGTTGAAGCTACTCTTGTCCATAATAGGTAATATTTATCATTTACCAAAATAGCAAAGATAAGATTCTTATGCTTGCTGTGGCTAGTTTTCGTAGTTATCGGGAGATGGAGAATTGTCATTGTGTCAGTTGTAGGAGAGAGCTATTTCTCCCTGGTACAGAGGCAGCTGTGCCCACAGAGAAGTTCAGAAGAACCACACAAGCAGACATTAATGAATGAGGTCTTCAGCAACCTCATCAGACAAATAACTGAAAATCAGGTGAAGAATTACTAGTGGAGTTGAACTTGTATGTCTGCAACTCCCCCAGATAGAGCGGGTGAGGGGCAGGGATCCCCAGACAAGGTCAGAGAAGGAGAAGCCCTGCTGGTAAAGGGAGTCCTCCATTTTGCACAGAGCTCAGAGGAGCTATCTGGTCACGGTAGACTGTGACTTAAATTAACAGGGTTTTCTCACATTTGTTTACATTTATTCTCCATTTCATTGGAGACATGATGGTGTACATGACAATAGACTACATAGAACATTTTCATAAAAGTATATGTGACTTTTATCATATTCATCCCTCACCTGATTCTTTCTCCTTCCTTCTCTTCCAGGGAAATCCTAATGATTCTCCAAGACAGTTTTAATTTCATGAGCTATGTAATTTTGCGCACGTGTGTGTGTGTGTGTGTGTGTGTGTGTGTGTGTGTGTGTCCAAATTTCCACAAAATCCAGGACTCATAGATGAGAATCAAAGCATGTGGCATTTGTCTTTCTGAAGCATAAGGTCACGTTTGAGTTGAACTCAAGATATTTCTGTTTAGACATATTTGGCTCTGAGTATAGATTCACATTCAATCCTTGGCTCTGAGAAATCCTGCTGGACCACTGTTTCCTGAGCTATCTGATTGCCTCTCCCCTGTCTTCCTTTTCCCACTTCACAAAAAGACTGGGCAAGCATCACAAAGATGTGCCTTCATGCTGAGAAGCCAAAACCCAGCTTGTGGTCATTAATGGGTTGATGCAGCTAGGGTGAGTGCCAAATTGCAAGGCCTCATTTCTACATCTTTTCCTTCTAAATAAAACCTCCTGCTTAACCCAAATTTTCCTTTTGCTTACTTACAGCCTCTTACAGCATAGATGGGAAACTCACCAATGCAATGGACAAACAATATTTGTTTAAATGGTTGTAAATTTACCAGAGATAATCAGACTTCTTTTGTGTCAACTTCTAGATGTCCCATGAAGGACGCTTGACATCAGTGAGAGGAGAGGCCATTGGTCCTATGAAGCCTCGATGCCCCAGTGTAGGGGAATGCCAGGTCAGGAAAGTGGAAGGGTGGTTGGTGAGCAGAGAGAGGGGGAGTGGGATAGGGAGTTGTCAGAGGGTAAACAAGGAAGGGGATAATATTTGAAATGTAAATAAAGAAAATATCTAATAAAAACAAAAAAAGAAAAAAAGAAAAAGAAAAGAAATGGAAGCAAGGGAGAAGATAGGAGAATTCCCAAGAAAGCATCATTCAAATATAATCTTTCATTCCTAAGAAATGGAAAGATTTCTTATGTTTATATTTCTTACTAATATAAAGGATTGTATAGGAAATCATGTGGCTTTTGTAATGAGTTATTTTGTGCTTTTTCTTAGTCACGCTGTGTCTGTGAAAGCATCCATCTCCACATGTTGGTAATGTATCTGTGTTTATTAGTCTGCTTGGGTCAGCCGTGATTTGCAATGTTTACATTCACAATAACCATGCCCAGAGCATGTTCCCGGGACAGGACTCTTGCAATGGTTCCCATTTGCTTTCAATCACTAACAGATGCACCATGTATGATCATGTCCTTTTAACCTACCAAAGGGATTAGAGGAATTCTGAACTCTAAACCAAATGATTCCTCTGGGTCACCTGACTTTATTTCTTGAACCTGAAGGATAGGAGTTGCAGCTAATACTATCTGACTCTTGACTTAATGTTTGACCTCATCTCCCTTATKTTTTTTCTTCTAAGTTTCAGACTGTAAACTTATGTCTTTTTAAACATTTGTCAATTGGTGTGGAGAGTATTATCAAATTCAAAGCCGAACTTGAAACCACTATTTCTATACTTCAGGTGGCTTTTTCGAAGATCTTGTAGGATCATGTAGTGTCCAGGTAATTGTAGTCAAGAGGCTGACAGAGAGGCAGGGTTGTGGGGTGGGGTAGTGGTGGTGGTGAGGTGGCAGTGACCACACTGTGCTTCTACAATTTGTCTCCAGGTAACTTAAAGCTAAGAAATCCCCTTAGTGTCTAGACTTCTTATCAAGAAATAGCAGCTCTTAGATATCATGGCCATGCCCTTCCCACCCAAGATTACTTTGTCTCAAGTTCTACCACTCAAGATGATCTAATGTTCAATCTGGGTGCATGTTCTTGCATGATGTGCACATGCTTATATCCTTTTGGCTCCATAATGAACCTGAGTATAGAGAAAGGGAGAGGGACAAACAGCTCTTTGAAGAAAGATATGACAAACCAGAAATAGGAGAGTCTGAGTATACTAAACATAGAAAATTGGAGAACTAAGGAACAGAGATAACCCAGGAATAGACTAGAAAAAAATGTAAAAAGGAAAGAAATATAATCCCCAGCTAGCCTTATGCCACAAACTAAAGTCATCAGAGAAGGAGTTTCGATTGAGAAAATGCCTCCCCAAGATCCAGCCGTAAAGCATTTTCTTAATAAGTGCTTGATGGGTAAACTCATTGCAGTGAGAATGGTGCCATCTCTAAACTAGGTTCTATAATAMAGTAGACCAAGCAAGTCATATGGAACGATCCAATAAATTTCACCCTTCCAGGGCCTCTGAATCAGCTCCTGCCTCTAGGTTCCTGATATTAGAGTTCCTGTCCTGATTTCTGTCCATGATGAAGAGCAATCTGAAAGCATAAGCCAAATTAAGTCTTTCCTCCCCAACTTGCTCTTTGGTCATAAAGTTTCATCATAGCAACAGTAACCCTAATTAAGACATTTGCCTTCATGCTTTTCCTCAATCAGGAAATCCGTATAGAGATTTTTATTGACTAATCATCACCTGGATCCTGAGCTCAATTCTAGGCAAGAAAGAAAAACCCAGCTGAGGAGAGAACCCATTTCTTTACTGCAGTATAACAAGTTAGATGCAGAGTGTGTTGCGGTCTCTATGGTGTAGATCATTTCCTGTGGTATTTTCCAAGACCATTCCAGAATTAGGTAAGCATTGAATTGAGATTACCCTCAAAGTCTTATGATTATCACAAAATAAATTTTTGTAGTTTAGCATGCAACAGCMCGAAATCTTGTCATTTGGCCAAACAAATTTGCCCTTTACTTTAAAAGCTCACTGTATTTATAAGAGCGACTAATGATATTTTTTACCAAATTTACAGGTCATAGCCTGTATCCCACAGGCCAGGTTTGACCACCCATCTCAAGAAACCAAGTAAGAGACTCATTAATAATGAAGAACACGAAAGAGCAATTTGTTCAATGTGGCCAGGTTGAGAAGAAAGGCAAAGAAATCTGGGGACTTCCTCACATTTATCATGAAGGAGGTCATCTTCATCTGAGGGTGGGATTTAAATAGAAAGCAAAGGGTATGTATATCTAAGCCCACCATGGCCTCAGTGTCTCCTACAAGGGGAGATAAAGCTTAAGATCTTTTGCCAATTCTCCCTCCCCCTTCTCTGACTGCCCCAAGGACTTCAGCATTTTCTTCTCCAGCAGATTCCTTGGGAATTCTAATTTTGTGGGAGCTATTCTTTCAAAAGCCTGGTAGCCAAAGAGGGAAACACAAGCATCCCTTTAGAATACCCTGCCAGATTAATGCCTGTGGGTGCTTCTTAGATATTGTTAGAAGACATAGAGCTTTTTTTGTGAGCTTTAGTTCAAAACAGTAAATGTGCTTTTGCTGTTCTGGGTAAGAGTTGTATGATACTATGGTTTGTGAGGCCAAATTCATACAATTAGTAAGTATTCCAAATTTCTAAAACTAAGTATTTCTGATCAAGATTGTTATGGTAACCCAAAGGCACTTTCTAAGTTCCACACAATTACCAATACAATAAAATATTACCTTTTGTGTTCTTTAGCTTGAGGAAAATTCATTAACAAAAGAATTCCTCGACATTTCATCAGCAGGCTTGCACCCTCCCATCTGAGACTGTTGTAGAATTCACAGCTAATTAATTCTGACAAGGAATTTACCTACAACTCTGGGTGTCTCCCCTAGTTCATGGATTCACTCTGCCATACGGAAGCTGGCTGAGTGTCACATTCTCCCTGTTTCTCCTGGCATGTGTGGCCATTGTTAGTTATCCAACCAGACACAGATTAAATGGAAAGAAAATCGTCTATTAAAACATACATTCTGCTTCCTGCTTGGAGGCCCTGTCCTTTTCTGAAGATTGTCAATGTCCAAGTTTTTTGTTGTGTTTTTAATACCAAAGTTATTTTGTTTTAAATTTTCCTTTTGAATGACATATTAAAGTTTATTTGAATGCAAGTAATGTCTAACAACACAGTGTGAATTTAAACACTCTCTCCTGGAGAAAGGATGGAGGCTCACTAGACTCAAAATGTAAACCCCACAAGTCTAGAGAATCTGGAATGAAACTCACGTGACACTTTCCTACCTAAGGAGATAAGACTGGCATGTTGACCTACCTACAAATCATATAGAAAACTTCAGAGAAGACTCATCCATGAATTTGAACCGAAGCTGGGGKGAACTTTTTTGTGCTACAATAACTTTTGAAGCTTCCTTACTCTTCCAAAGTAACTCCTTTGCTCATATTCCTGTGAACAACCCCAGTGATAAACTTATTGATTTGCCAGGGTGGACCTTGGTGGAATCAACTGTTTGACTGGTCACCAGTGTCCTGTCTGGGGTGAGTAAATGTTAATTCACATCTCTTCAGGTAAAGTCACACAACAGCTTTGAATGAAAAATGTAATGTCGGGGCTAGTGAGATGGCTCAGAGGTTAAGAGCACTGACTGCTTTTCCGAAGGTCCTGAGTTCAAATCCCAGCAACAACATGGTGGCTCACAACCATCCATAATGAAATCTGATGCCATCTTCTGGTGTGTCTGAAGACAGCTACAGTGTACTTACATATAATAATAAATAAATCTTTAAAAAAAGAAAAATGTAATCTCTACAATTAAATATCTTTGTGGAATCATATAGCCATTTGTGGCATGGCATTATTTAGGAAGACATAAACATACACCAGTTTGTATTTCACAGGGCACTGACAAAGATGAAAGAAATAATAGCATCTAACTCCAGCTTCATAAAATAGTGATTTTATTGGGGTTACTTACAGAAACATGGGTGAGGGATTACTTATAGGAACATGGTTAATTCAAAGGCTGTAGCTCTCAAGAGCCCACCCAGGCATGGGTCACAACACATGAAGGTCATGTCTTTCATGCTCCCTGTATAACCTATAGGCAGCTCCATGAATCTCCCTAGCAGTAGTCTGTTGCTCTTGTAGACTTGTGGCAGGGCCTTTTGATTCTATAACTCTCTGTCTAATTGTGACTGTGTAATGCTCTATTTAAGCTTCAGTAGCCCTGGCTTTCAGAGCTTCCCTCTTTCTTCTAGGATGAATATTTCAATTGGAAGGAAGTAGTTATGCATTATACTATTACTATGAACTCATGCAGGCATTCCAAACATTGCTGGCACATAGTATGTTCATAAATAATATTAGCTACACTTTTTATATTGTGTCACTATTCACCTGATTCTTTCTGTGCAGCATTTCTCATTCCAAGAAAAAGAGCACTCCAGTCTGCTCTATCTGCAGAGCAGAGTAAAATGAAAGAGTGAACTCCTGCTGTGATGAATTCAGTTCACTGGGGCATTTCAAATCATAGCTAATAATTTTTGAACATTAATATGTGCTTTTATAAATTGTATCACAATACTCTCCTAAAAGGTTGAAGAAGTTGATATTATTATTATTACTTTGTGCGTATATGAACACATGTGTGAGTATGTGAGTGTATGAGTGTGTGCATGTGTGTATGGTGTTTCTGTGTGTGGTGTTTGTGTGTCAGCTGTATGTGTATGTTCAGTGTGTGCATGCGTGTGTGTGTGTGTGTGTGTGTGTGTATGTGTGTATGTGTTGTATCTGTAGGTATGTGTTATGTGTGTGTGCTATGCCATGTATGTGAAGGGTAGAGGACAACTTTTGGGGTGATCCTCATCTTTCCACTTTTCTTTGAGGAAGGAACTCTCTTGTTGTCTTTGCCCTGCATATGGCCAAGGTAGCAGGCACCAAGTTTCCAGATAATTCTCTTGTCTCTGCTTCCCATTTTCTTCCAGAAGCCTATGGTGACACATGCACCAATCATATCCAACTTTAATGTGGTTTTTAAGGACTGACTAAAGTCATCCACCTTGTGCAGTAAGCCCTTGAACCCAGATATCTCCCCCAGCTCTATTTTTATTTACATAATGAGGAAACTGTAGTTGAGAGCATTAAATTGCCTATACCTGTAGATACATATGGAAAAGATCTGAGCCCAGGTGTTTCCCTTTGGAAGTGAGATCCAGGGTCTCAACTCCTGATGTCCCAACAAAGTGTCTGGGGCATAAGAGGCCTGAGTGATCTTTGRATGAATGATCTTGATTACTGTGATCTATATGGTTATATGTCTGGTATTTTGTGGGACACAAGGAGTGATAAGGACAGCTATGGAATACAGAGTCATCACCATATGTTAAATCCCTTCCCTTTGGAGATTTTTCTTTTACTTATTTACAATAACAGTCTTATAGAAAAGGTGTCATTATGCCAGTATTACAACTGAGGATCTGAGATCCAGAATAGTAAGATCTATTTAAGATTGTACAATAAAAGACAGCCAAGTGAACCCTAAGCTGGTCTTCTTCAGGCTATGTTACAGCTTTTATTTATAACAACAATAACAATAACTATTATTATTATTATTATTATTATTATTATTATTATTATTATTTCTGTTTAGGGGTTAGAGTGGCTTGAATAAAAATAGCCTCCATGGGTCCATAGGGAGTGGCCCTATTAGGAGGTGTGGCCTTGTTGGAGTAGATCTGGCCTTGTTGGAGGACATAAGTACCTAGGGGTAGACTGAGTTTGCAGAAGCTCAAGCCAGGGCTGGTATTCACTGTCTCTTCAAGCTGTCTTCTGATACAAACGTAGAACTCTCAACCACCACATCTGCCTGTTTGATGCCATGTTTCCCACCTTGCTGATAATGGACTAAAACTGTAAGCCAGCCCCAATTAAATGTTGTCTTTTATAAGAGTTTTTGTGGTCCTAGTGTCTCTTCACAGCAATGCAAAGCATGACTAAGACAGGGGCATTTTGCCTGCATGTATGTCTATGTCCCACATGCAAACCTGGCATTTGCAGAAGTCAGAAGTGGTGTGAGATCCCTTGGAACTGGAGTTACAGACATTTGTGAGCCATCATGTGGGTACTGGAAATTGAACCTAGGTTCTCTTGAAGCATATTTAGTGCTCTTAAATGCTGAGCCATCTCTCCATTCCCACACCATGCTTTTGTCATTAAGGGTTTTAGAATGGTAATGACTTCATTGAAGCTATCTTTGTCTTTGTAGGTTCTTCTTTGTTCCATACTTCTCCACCCCCTTTCTTTCTTTCACCTAAGAACACTAGATAGGAGAGAGAGAAAAAAGATATAGAGAAAAAGAAAGAAATTCCTGAACAAAGTCAGGGTTTGGAAAGGAGGCAATGTTATCCTTAGACTACCTCCTGCTGTTAGGGGCATTGGGTTCTTTGGGGAAAGTTTTATCTTCACTGTCTAGATTTCTTCTTCTTCTTCTTCTTCTTCTTCTTCTTCTTCTTCTTCTTCTTCTTCTTCTTCTTCTTCTTCTTCTTCTTCTTCTTCTCCTGCTTCTGCTTCTGCTTCT
>BDUI01000241.1:99133-118106 GCA_002335545.1 Apodemus speciosus
TTAAGTATTTAAATTAGAAATAACAAAAATTTATGATGTTGTTGTTGTTGTTGTTGTTGTTGTTGTTGTTGTTCGTTTGTTTTGGTTTGGTTTGGTTTTTTGTAGTGGTAGTTTTAAGGCTAATGTTTGAAGAAAAAAATCTGTAAAAGCCAAAAGAGATTTAAAAAAATAACCATGCCTACATCAGGGCGAGAGGTTGGAAGGACAATTGTACCAGCTGGAGGATGGGAGGGTGCTAGGAAACACTGTTTTCTTGATGTCACATGGTCACTGCGATCTGCTTGTGAATACCAACCCAAGACCGGCACAAGACTGGGGCTGTCAGTATTCTGTCAAGGATTGGGGGGGGCCAGAAGGTGGGGTGGGTGGGGGTCGACACTCACGAGGCTCCATTCATTACTGTTTTGGCACTAAATGGTTCCGGGGCTAAGGTAAACCATTTTCTTCAGTGATATAGCTACGTGTTAGTTGCCCGTGATCCAATAAATAACCCCGAAGCAACCGTAATTAAACAAAGAAACAGTAGGAGGGGTGCTAGTGACAGGTGAATCTAGTCACAATACACTGTTTACATGTATGAAATGGCCAAAAAAATTAAAAATATGAGTTTAATGTTACAAAATAAGCGATGGCCCATACTTCTGTTGATCTGAGATAACAGAAACTCTAGTTGATTACTAGTGTCTCTGAAGCCTGTCTGTAGATAGCTCTGGCCACCCAGGCTAAACACAGCCCAGCCTAAGTCAGTTTGCTCCACTTCTTCCATGAAACTAAGGGTTTATGGGAAGCTTCCAGGAAGCTTCGGATTAGCATGTCCTTTGGTCCTGGAACTGCCCATTAGCTACCGGAAGGCCAGGCAAGCTAGCATTTCTGTAACTCAACTCAGTGCATACAGGACCTAGGAGAGGGAGGCTGAGTCTGTTGGAATTTGAAGGATTGACCTCAGTGCAAACAGGACCTAGGAGTGGGAGGCTGGGCCTGTTGGAATTTGAAGGACTGAGGGGCCAAGTGTGAGGCCCGACAGGGAGGAACGACTTCCTGCAAATCTCTGTGATTCCTACCGCTCTCCAGTTTGACTTTTCCTTCCTGCCTCATATGGAACGAAGCCAATGTTAGCAAGAAAATGTATGTGGGAGGTAAAATGTGAAGACTCACATGTCTAAAGGGAGTTATTTTTAAACTAGATATTTCAGATTTTAAAAATATTTTCCTCCCTCCTAAGCACTGTGAAGGAAACATTGCTATTTCCTCCCACATTTGCTCTCTCGGCCTCTGTTTTAAATTATGCTGTCCTTTAACACGTCTAAAAGTGTATTATCTAGAATAAATTATATAAGCATAACTGTTTTAGGTTGTAGCATGGATTGGTATCAACRACCCCACCTTTGCTTACCGTGGTTCACTATAATTCTGTTTTCTTGTCATTTATTTTGTGTCATCTGTTTGTGGATAGTTTTCATTAAGTAGGGAGTTCTCCTTTTACCTTAAAAATGAACAATAATTTCACTAATTATAAATGTGGGCTAATGCTTAAGTTTGTGGAAATATATGATTATTGCACTCTTTCTGAAGCTACATATTTCTTTGGAAACTTCAAGGACTACTGGATTTCCCTTTTTAAATATGACGTTATCATTTACTTATAAGGATGTCTGTGATTTTCCCTTGTGGAGACCAGTGACTTTAACCACATAAATATTGTTTATATTGATCCTTTTGTGTCAGTTTTCCTAGAATACTGTAAAACTYGGTTCACTGATTGAAGACTGTAGTATTTCTCGAGACTTTACTGTTTTTGAATTTGTAAAGCTTACTCTCCTTATGAAAGAAAAGTTATAGATAGTTCAATATCCTTTTTCTCAACAGTAATTTTCATATTTGCTTTCATATATAGTACATAAATATGGACATATATACATACATATATAGCATGTGTGAGAGAGGAAATATAGTGTGCATCAGATTTAATTTATTTTACCCACTATAACTTCTAGATTATCTTCAACAATATTTATTTAAGATTTGTTTTGCTTTTAATCATCCAAACTACTTTAGACAAATACTTTTGGGACATAACAGTAGCTCTTTTGTTCAAAGATTGATTAGAACATTCCATAATACCAGATTCCTTCTTCTAGTAGAATCAATTGATAAATCTAACAGACCTCCACTTAAAACTCCAACAGATTTTTTTATTCATATAAAATTTAGCAAACTTTCTTAAAATTTGTTTGTGAAATTGAAAGATGTATAATTCCTAAGAGATTTTTGAAAGAGGAAAAATTTAAAACAGTTGTACTATTTAAAGACATCTACATCTAAGGCGATCTGGGTAAGTACTCTTTGGCATGAGCATACACTATTAATGAAGCACAGTGAGTCCAGGAATGAAGCCTATGTCCTTGGTTGAGTTTGCGCAGAGCATCAGAATAAACCTGTGCTTTGTTCATTTATCCCTTTCATGAGCTATCCTCTTTCCTGGACTTTCACTGGTAAGACTGCAAGACTGCCATTTCCCTCCCTCTATGTATAATGTCCATTTAATTATTTTCTGTAGTGCTCGCTGAATTGTCATGAAATATCACTTTAAAAAAAAAAACTTCATATTTTTATTTCCAGAAATTTTAAGAGATATCTCTGATGAACATAGCAATCTTGCCTGACAGTTATTTTCTTTTGGGGCTTAAAAAATATCATTCCTTGGTTTTGGCTTTTGCTGGAATTCCTGCCTTTAAAGTTGCTGACAAGAGATTGATGCTATTCTGCTGTTCTTAACTTTGTATGCGGTTGGTATTTTCCCCTTACAACTTTGCATATAGTTTCTTTCCTTTATGGTTTCTGCAAGTTAACAGCAGTAGATTGTGGGAAAGTTCTCTTGTCATGTCCATCTGGGGTCCTTAAAGCCTCTTTGGTTTTGATGCCCATTTCTTTCTCAAGTTTGAGAAACTTCCTGATGTAATCTTATTGAACAAAATCTGTAAGCCTTTATACTTTGTCTTAGCTCCTTCTCCTCATGGGTTTTTAATTTTGGTTCTTGAATGTATTCCAAATTCTTGGCAGTTTTGGTTATATTCATTACTACTTTTCCTTACATGTAAAAAAAAAAAAAAAAAGGAAAGTATGAATGTATAGTTGTCTTGACTTTACTCTCCACCCATAAAATTCGTTCTTCTGCTTGTCTTTGTATGGTGACCTGCCTCTCCAATGTGTTTTTCATTTGGTTGAATCTTTCATTTCAGGGAATTCTTTGGCCTATATTTCTAAGTATCAATTTCCTTGTTGATTTTGTTTCCTCTGTGTCTTTAAATTTCTCCTCCAAGTTACTCATTGACTAGTTGGCTTTGATAACTGTAGCATTTAGGTCCTAGATTGACTACTCATCTTGTTTGCCTGTGCTATACAGCCATTAGTCTGAGATCTTTTCCATGACATTTCTGCTATCTCCTTACCTTTGATCTCTAGCACTGAGCGGTTACACCTTTGTGGATGTGTCAGAGTCGGGGGATTTCACTCCCTTTTATCGCGCGCGCGTGCGCGCGCTTGTGTGTGTGTGTGTGTGTGTGTGTGTGTGTGTGTGTGTTTTAATGTGGCTTGCTGGTCTGTTTAGAAAGACATTCTTCACTTATTATGTTGTCTCATTACTCCCCCTGCCCTTTGTTTTAAATCAGTCCTGGAAGTTAGTTGTCTTCACTTGGAATTATGTTTCCTATTACTGTTTGGGGTGGAGGCAAGGAACTCTAATATCAGACCTAATGGGTTAACTGCCACCCTGGTGTGGATGATTTACAGTAGATGACTCTTCACTTGTGTTCCTGAGAAGGTTTAAAGACAGCAAGCACTGTGGGACTGAGCGTGAGCAAAATCCTATCTATGTTTTTCTTAGAACTGTGACTGTTATCATTTTCAACTTGATTAAGATTGAGAATCACTTAGGAAACATGCCTCTGAGCAAGGGATTTAACTCTGTGAGGGATTTTCTAGAGGGATATCTAACCTTGGGCATGGGCAGCACTACTTTTGAGCCATAGTCTAAGACTGTATACAAAGAAGATAGCTGTCTGAGCACAGCACTCATTGTTCTCTGCTTTCTGACTGCAGATGCGATGTGACCAGCCACCTCCCACTCCAGCTCCCATACTGCCTCTGTCACATGGGACCAGATCCAATGAGACTGGAGCCAAAACAAAGCTTTCCTTCCTTGGGTTGCCTTTGTCAGGAATGTTGTCATAGCAACCAGACTAGTAACTAATACACCAGGGATGTAAATATTTGAGTAATGAAAAGAGAAAGAAATGAGGAAAATGGGAAGAAGCAGCCATTGACATGAGAAAGATAGTGTAGGGGTTACAGGTAGGAGACGTGATAGAGCCACTATTGCTGGCTAGAAAGAAAAATATTGGCTTTTCTGTGACTGAGGTTCTGGGGGATTGTGGAAGTCATGCTGTCACCAAATTTGCCTTTCTTACAGCACCAATACATTGGTCCAGGACCCACAACTAACTTCCTGCAATTCCATGCAGCTGACTCTGGCATTTGTAAGTGAGGGGGTTGCTTTCTCTGGCAAAACTCTCTATGTCTTAACTTCAAGTTCCTGAGCCACATATTTGGTTCTCTGTCCCATGGCTGCATTGCTCTGCCCTTTTCCATACTTGCTTTTTCCAGCCTTTGCTTGCTATTTCTTCAGCCCAGTCCTTCTCTCTCCAGCTTTTGTGGAATCTACCCATGAGATCATATTCTGTGGCCACAACATAGCACCTGGTGGGAACAGCCTGCTGAGGTTGGGTGTGGCTGGTGAGCTGCTGCTTGGTGGAGATATTCTCACTTTGTCTACCTTCCTTCCTTCCTTCCTTCCTTCCTTCCTTCCTTCCTTCCTTCCTTCCTTTCTTTCTTCCTTTCTTTCTACTTTCTTTCTTTCCTTCATCTTGTCCCTGTGTCCCTCCTCCCTGCTCCCTGCCTTCCCTCCCTTATTCTCTTTCTCTCTCACACATAGCCTCTCACATATTGTGAGCCCTCAAACTCACATTAGACCTTAGCCTTGAACTTCTGATCTTCGTGCTTTCTGCTTCTGAGTGCCGGGATTATAAATGTGCACCACCACACATGGCTTATGTAGTACTGGAGATGAATATAGGGATTTACCCTTGCTAGACAAGTACCCCCTGGATTATAATTTCCTTATATGAGTAAACTATGTTTTGTTTTTATTTTAACCTCTTTTCATCTGATAGCAGACAGGTTTTAATACACTATCTCACCTAGACATTTTAAAGACTGTGTAAAGAGCATCAGTTTGCGGAACTGGAATGGCTGACACTCACAACTAGCAATGTGAAATGAGGCATTATGTGGAATGCTTAGCACTCAGAACTGTAATTCTGTAATCATTTTGAAATCTTCTTCTAAACCAAACTGATACAACTAACTCATTCAATGAAGCTGGCTATACAATGGATTGTATGTGAATCTATTACCTTATTTCCATGGATGGAAATACTTCTAATGTTCAACAGTGGTTGGATTGACTGACATCCTATGACATTGCCATAGGTTCCATCCTAAGTGACATTTGATCATGTGGAAAGGCTTGTTACTGGCTTTGCACTCTTGGAAGGTTGTGGAAACTTTAAGAGTTGGCAGCCTACTTGGCAGACTACTCATGAATTGGGTTGAAGGACCCTCATCTATTCCTCTTCCTGTTTGCTTCCTAGCCATGAAGTAAGTAGTTTTCTTCCATTGGGTGTCCATCAGGATGATTTTTCTTGACAAAACCCCAAAATAATGGGCACATATAAATCATGAACTGAAAGTTTAACAAAATAAGTCTTTGCTCTGTATAAATTAGTTATTCCACCTATTCATTATAGTAATAGAAAGCTTGCAGACACAAATGCATATCTATGCTATAGAATACTATTTGGCCATAAAAACAAATCACTGTTATCCAGAAGGACAAACATCTATGATGTTTTTTATATAGAAAGGAGGCTGAATGAGTCCAGCACTAAACATCTCTCTACTGAGAGAAATTAGGTTATATTTGCTTGGGGTGGGTGGTAAAGGAAATAACCAAAAATACTCAAAATGTACTTTCTAGGATGTTCTCTGTTGTGATGAGTATGGTAACTACACAGATGTATAAATGTGATATCAAATTTACTACTTTGAGTACAATCTAAAACATCTAAGTTATACCTCATTAAAACTGATTGAAAACAATGTAAAAAATTACAATACTTCTGCCAACATACCATATACTGGCTATTTAGTTTTGTGACAAATCAAGTGTCAATATATATGTAAATAAATTTAACTGATTTACAATACTGGTGAATGAATTGGTAAATCACTCTGCAAAAGAATTTGAAAGTATTTACTTGAACCAGGCCTGCGGCTACATAAGAGTATCAATCAAAGGAAATATATGGTACTGTCCATTATAGTTGAGAGAAATCAGTTATCCAAATATCCACAGGGAGTAGATTGGATAAGTGAATGAAGATAAAATGCAATGCAGCACTGAAGTAAACCACAACTATATTCACTACAGGCAAACTTGCTGTATGATGATGTACTGGTATCAGTGTGATGAAAAAAAATAATGAACATGAAAACAAATTCTCCATACAACTCTCTACATAACTGTATGTTTTTAGAACTCATGATGTTTTATTTGTCCGACACAATAGTTGGTAGAGGCAAGGAACAATTTGTATAAATAATATTCAGATTCTGAGTCATTTATCAGTTATATTTTTGGCAAAAAATCAAGTTTCATGCTAATTTTTACATATTTAGCTATGCTACTAGCCAGGGAAATTGTTTGGGATATCAAAGAACTGAATGAACAGTAAAATAGCTAATCAGTTTTCTATCTCAATGATTCTAAAAATTCAATGAGATCTTATAGGAATGCTGTGGGCCTCCAGGCCCTTCAGAAGTGGTAGTTTATATGGAGTTACTTCTTCATACCATAACTCATACTCCTTGAAACCTTGTATTGTTTCACACAACGCACACATAAATTAAAAAAGGGGGTTCTTAGGGCCAGATAATGAAATTAGCATAACATTTTTTAAAGGTAAAATAGTACCCCTATTCTGTGTTGTTTGTTGAGTTGTGTTTTCTGAAAGAATATGAGAAGAGAGTTTGTATGACTCTCACAATGTAATGATACTTGCTAGTCAATTATGGCCTTTGCAGTACCCTGCATCCAGCGTAACTCCAATGTGAACTTTGGCATAAATATGGTAGTTTTTCAATAAAGCTTTATGGACCTGGCAATTAAGCACATGCGGCATTCAGCAGTTGCAAACCTAGTTTGAAGACTTCATAAAAAACTGGAAAGAACCCAGGTGTCCCTTAACGGAAGAATGGATACAAAAAATGTGGTATATATACACAATGGAGTACTATTCAGCCATTAGAAACAATGAATTCATGAAATTCTTAGAGAAATGGATGGAGCTGGAGAGCATCATACTGAGTGAAGTAACCCAGTCTCAAAAGAWCACCCAAGGCATGTACTCATTGATAAGTGGATATTAGCCTAGAATCTTGGAACACCAAAGACACAATCCACCTACCAAATGCTGTCCGACAAGAAGGAAAGAGTGGACCCAGGTTCTGGAAAGGCCCAATGCAGCAGTGTAGGAGAATACCAAAACAGGAAAGTGAGAAGGGGTGAATAGGGGAAGTGGGGGGGGGGGGGAGGTAAGAAGACATATGGGACATTGTGGGGGCGGGGAAACCAGGAAAAGGGAAATGAAATGTAAATAAAGAATATATCCAATAAAAAAAAAGAAAAGAAAAGAAAAGGAAAGAAAAGAAAAGAAAAAAATCTGATGTTACAGGTTGTTTTTTAAAGCTGATTATTGCATAAATACCAATGGAGGCACTCACTCAAACAACTCCAAGGTTTATAGATGTGATTTATGCCCAGCAACACCTCCAGAGGGATCTGCTGCAGCCACAGACTTCTGCCAGTTAGAAATTTGTAAAAGCTTGTGAGCAGCAGCTTACAGAATGTGCTCTGCATCACATTAGTTTCATGGGAGGTTGGGAGGGTGTGACAAAGGAGAGATGGAGACATACCGGTCCATAAACTGGGGACAACTCAGCAGGTTTAATTGTCTACTCCTGTATATTCAGCATAGGTCTTCCTGAAGAACCACATCATTAATGCATGATGGGGCGTGACGTGTTCTGCTTCTTGGGCTAGTGAAGGCAATTTCTTCTTTCACAATGCTTCATTTAGGAATATTGTTCTGCTGTGTGCAATTTGGAATATGTTACTTAAAACCACACTCTGAAAGACTGTCATTGAGGATTTTCTCATCTTATTTAGGAATGTTAAGTGAGCTACTTTTGATTTTTAAGTGCACCAATTTTAGATCCCTCTGACGTTGTGTGGATGGTAACCAGCAGGCAGCACTTACACTGGGAAACCTCAGCTATTCCCCTGATGTCTGTAATTTTATGATCTGCAGAGGAGAGAAGAAATATAATTTTGAACCTTCAATTTTTGATGKGCAAGGGCTATCTCCTGCCTGACTTCTGACACTATGAACAACCAACTATTCAGTCAGGGTAGCAGTGCACAGAGCACAAAGCCACACCATCCCTCCCCAGCATTAGGCTGACTTGTGGTCTCATTCTAGCTCCAGGGTTCTTTATCCTCTAGGGATGCAGGTATGTAACTGTGTCTACATACAAACAATCCTGGAAGTAGCTGCAGAGAGTGAAATGTGGTGCAATTAGAAGGAAAAAACACAAATACCACAAAGGGGAAATTCCAAGTGTTAAGTTAGGTCAGCCGGTATGGAGTCAGTCAGGTTAAACAGAGTGAAGCCAATGGATTTGAGGCCCATGAGTGAGGCTAGCCAGTGTGAGTCCTCATGTGGAAGACCAGTCACTATTCGGCCAGCCAGTTTAGAGGCCTGAGAGTATGAGGTCACTGAATGCCAGGCCAATATGTATGAGGTCAGCCTGTGTGAGGCCAGCAAGTTTGAAGCCAGAGAGTGCTGGGTCAGCCAGTGTGAGGTCAGCCATTGTTAGGTCAGCCAGGTTGGGGGCCTGCCAGTTTGAGGCTGGTGAGTGTGAAGCCAACAAGTGTGAGCCAGTTCAGTATGAGGTCAGTGCGTGTTGGGTCRGCCAGGGTGAGGTCAATAGGAAGTGAATTTCACCTTTGGAATACACTCTTGCTCTATGGGAGGGTTTCAATAAGAGAAGCATCACACAAGCCCATTAACCTTTTTTTTTTTTAATTTTTCTTGGTGAAGTAACTTGTGCACTTTATTCCATGTGAATAGAAACTTTATAAACATTGAGAAGTAGGGTAGGATCCAGTGATAGATGCTTTCTACTGGCTCAGTTTGGGATGCTAGTGATACTCTGTTTGCATGGGGAAGGATTTCATGTATTTTTCCTATATGACTGATTGTCAAGGTCAAAGTCAGTAGGGTGTCATGGTTATGTGTTCCAGAGCAAGTAGAGTTTTGGGGGGGAGTTGGCCCCTCTCCTACCATTCTCAATTCTGAGATTCACTGTGTTTTAAGCCCATGGACCATTAAACAACATTAATAAAATTTGTTGTGAAAGGATTGAAAATCTAGAGCCATTCTGGTATTTGTCATGTAAGATAACTGATTTTGTTTCATACTGAAACTTTGAWATGGTCAATAGAAAGTAATACAACACAGGCACCTGCTGTACAGCTGGCACAGGGAACAGGAAAAGAAGTGTGACCTTCTTTCTAAGTCTATACCAGGAGTCCCATTACATGAGTTGCACACACAATCACACATGTGAGCAGGCACACATGAAAGGCATCCAGCTATTAGATTGTTATCCTTTTTCAAAGAAGGTTTTTCATTAAAATTTTACATTAAATGTAAAACTGGTGAATCATTTCATTTAATGTGATTGACTGTGACTTACACACATAAAAACTCATTATCAAAGGAGAACATAGAAATTACAACTCATTCTCTATGTTCTACAACTATTAGTAATGCTGGCCTGGCCTCTACTGAGAACACTTTAAAAACTCTCCTCTCTCTCTCTCTCTCTCTCTCTCTCTCTCTCTCTCTCTCTCTCTCTCTCTCTCTCTCTCTNTCTCTCTCTCTCTCTCTCTCTCTCTCTCTCTCTCTCTCTCCCTCTCTCTCTGTGTGTGTGTGTATGCATGTGTGTGTGATATAAGCATGGATGTGCCATGGGATATGTGTGTGTATTAAAAAAAACTCTGGAGGGTCACTTCTCTTCTTCTATTATGTTGGTTCCAGAGATTGAACTCAGCTTCTSAGGATTCCCAGCAGGTACAACACATACCTCATGAGCTATCTCACTAGTGAAAGAAAAATTTTGATTGCTCAAATATTATTACCACTTATGAAGTGACTTGTGTGTTGATATCTTCTCTATTCACTCCTCAACTTTATTTGGAGATAATAGAGGGGAAAATGATATTAGCAAGAATACTGCCACTAAGATAGAAAGATGGCTCAGAGGTTAAGAGCACTAGCTTCTCTTTTAGAGGATTTGGATTTTATTCCCAGCACCCACTTGGCAGCTCACAACTGATTCAAATATGAGCTCTGAAGAATCCCCAGAGAGTCTTGCAAAAGAAAGTAATGTATACATTGGGGAAAAGGTGTCTTAGCCAGTTGGTGTTAAAATATATTATAAAGTCACAACAATTCAGACAGGTTTGTATCATTTCAGACAGTCTAGAAACAGGCATGTTTATCTTCACAGATTTAGTGTGCAATGGAGGCTGCATMTCCAGGCAGCAGGAATAAGGATGTCTTCATGGTGATGATTTTGGGTAGCAGCCCAGCCACCTGGAAAGGTCAAAGTGTCACAGTCCTCCCATCTCACACCACATCCACACATGAAAGAGCTAGAATGTAAATATTTTAAATGAAATAATTAAAATGATAAGAATGTAACTGTGAATATGTTTATTTTCTGGAAACAGGACATTTAAAAATATAGACAACACAATACAGAGGCAACTGGCAAGGTTAACATATTTGACTACATGAGTTTTTTAAGATAGCTTTTGTGCAGCAGAAGAAGCAGAGTAAAAAGCGAGTAGCAGGCAGATGAAATTATACAGAACTCATGTGAGAAAAAGTGCCTCCCGGCACAGAACAGAGCTTTGACAAACTGTGAGAGGAGAGTCAAGGAGACAGCAGGAAAACAATCAAGTGTGATGAGCAGGAAACTTGTAGGGGAAAAATTCAAATGACTTCAAGAAAATGATCTCAAACTCATACATAAGACAATGATTTAAATTAGTTTTGTTGGAAAGGATCATACAAAGTCTTGGGTTTTGGTTTGACATTTTCAAATATGACTTGCTTCTGTTTATACATCTTCTGTTCTTCTCTCCGACTACCCTCCACCTCTTGAACCTGTCCACTCACAGAGCCATCTGTCTACATATCTACCCCACCCACACTTAAACGGTCTACATATATAATAAAAATTATGCTCCCAGGGCTGAAGAGATCACTCAGCAGTTAAGAGCATTGACTGCTCTTCCAAAGGTCCTGAGTTCAATTCCCAGCAATGGCAAACACTTGGTGGCTCACAACCATCTGTAATAGGATCTGATACCCTTTTCTGGTGTGCCTAAAGACAGCTACAGTGTACTCCTGTAGGAAGAACTTAGCCAAGCAGGCCCAGCCACATTGTCAGTGCATGCACCACTGATATGTCCTCCCTGAGCCAACCTAGAATCTGCCAGCCTTTTAGAGACCTCTGACACTGGATCAGGTGATGGAGTAAGCCAATGAGAAAGAGACAGCACCACATCTGGCTACTTGAGAGCCAATGAGATACTGGGAGGGGGTATAAATGTTTGCCCAGTTCCTGCAATACAGAAGTCTGCTTTTGCCACTTGCCTGACTCCCTGAGTCTGTGTCATTTACTCTTAGCCCCTGCCCTATGGATCTTGATTGGGGTCACAAACAACATACTCATATAAATGTTTTTTTTTAAAAAAAAAAAATTAGGCTCCCATAAAAGAGAACATGAGGTGTTTCTGTGACAAAGACATTGTTAATTATTATCTGAACATGCTTTCTTACTTGTGAAATTTGTAGCTATCCATGGATTTGAACAATGTGCTAGGCTGGCAAGACAAGTGACATGACACATGATTTTCTACTATAAGGCAGCATGTTACAAGCCCTTTATGAGTTTGTCAACATCTATCAAAATTCTATCTCTTTACTCTTCTATGTGGAATTTTGCATGCATGACTATATTAAAAATGCTGCAGGAAAAATACCTAGAAAATGTTAATTTTAGTACTATTTGCATTGCAAAACATTCAAAATAATCTCAGTGTCTTTGAAGGCCATGCCCTTACAATGGAAAACTAAGAGCCATAAATAGAAAGGAGACACATCTGTAAATAAACATGGACATCACTCTTACACTGAAACCTATTAGCAAAGGAGTTTTCTGTCCAAGAGACACTATAGAGTTCTCGAAAACTACTCTCCTGAACTTACTAACTGATATGAATATAAGACAGAATGGGAGGATATTGAGAGAGTAGCATGCACATTCATGTTATACTGGGCTTAAACATRCTGGCAGTAACACCCTCCCCTTGTCCCAACATCAGACTCCCCAAAGTCTTGATCCAAGTTGGTGAAGTCAGTTTGAACCAATTTTTCATTCTTGCCCCTTCATGGTTTAATTCCCAGCCATGACACCTGCAGAGACCCCCTCAAGAGATGAATATAGATGTGTACTGATGAACAGACATTACTGTCCACCTAAGATGTTATAATGAAGGGGATGGCAAGATGGCTCAGGAGATCAAGGAACTTGCTACTAAGCATAATGACCACAAGTTCAGTCTCTGATACACACATGGTGAAGGAGAGAACTGACTCCAACAGATTGTCCTCTGAGCTCCTCTCACATGAAGACTTGAAATCAGTTGAGACTAAGGTTCATCATCTGTGAAATGCTGGAAATACAGAACCCCCTACCCATAAACTATTGACCAAATTTCAACATAAATGCTATTTAGAAAATAAAAGTTAAAAAGAAAACATTGATTATGAAGCTAGAGAGTCATAAAAGAAACATTTTAAAAATACTTCAGTTGATACAAATAACACAAAGAAGTTCTAATAAAAATAGGAGAGCAAAAATCAAAGAATCAAACAAAGTAACAAAACCCAGGTTCAGCACTCAGCATCCAAAGAGGAAGAAAGGAGCGTTGGATTGATTCTCTGATTTCTGGTCCCAAAGACTCCATAAACAAAGAAGGATAAATGTGATGTATAACATGATCTCACCACTCACCGGTAGCTTTCAGGAGGGTTTTTGCTTGAGATGCACACTCTGTGTGTAGTGAGCTCTTATACAGAGCAATCCAATGTGCCTGTGGGAGCTCTCCCACACAGCAACTACAAACAAGCTGTTGGCTCCTGGTGCCCAGAAATTGAGCTCTGTTTTGGACACAGCTTATCCCTCTCTGACTGGGATGTTTCCACTGGAAAAATTAAGATGGAGAAGATGAAGGAAGCCTGTCAGATTCTAAATATCAAAAGTGTAGTTAACTTAAAGGCAAATTAGTAACTCCATGGTATTTGTATTTTTTTTCCATTCCTTTCACTGTGAAAATGAAACAATGGGTTCTATGATCAACAGCCATATCATTTCTCTTAGCTTCACAAGGACCAAATTTAACCATTTCAGTTAACTTACAAGTGAGGTGGATGAGGTAACTGGAGTGAATGCTCAGTGATTAAGGCATGCACCATTCTTTCAAATGATTAGAATTTGGTTTTACCACTCATGTCAAATGTCTGACAAATTGCCCAGCTCCAAGGGTTCATTGGTACATCACCCTCCTCTGCCCTTCACACACTCCTGTATTCATTGCACAAATCCACATCTCTCTCTCTCTCTCTCTCTCTCTCTCTCTCTCTCTCTCTCTCTCTCTCTCACACACACACACACACACACACACACACACACACTTAACGTAATTTAATAGGGCTGGAGAAATGGCTCAGCTGTTCAATACACTTGTTGCTTTTGCAGAAGAATACACCCAAGCTCAATTCTTAAACCCATATCTGGATGCTCACAACTGCCCATAACTCCAGCTCCAGCAGCATGCAATGCATCTTGTCTCTGTGTGATGTGCCTATACCCATACACAGACACATAGTCATACCCAAAATTAAAAATATTGAGTTAAATATTAAACAAATAAAAATAAAACATGTAAARACATGTTTTGAGAATAAGAAAGAGAGAAGACACGGGCAACATCAACTAAATGGACTTATCCCCATCCTTCAAGGATAACTTCTCTCACAGAAAACTCTACTCTTAGGCAATTATCTAGAAATCATCTGAACTATAACCTCCACATGACCCATATTCCTCTTCAGGGATTTTCCCTACAGCCTTTACAGGGCAAGGCCATTCTACTCATGCATGCCAAAATGATCTGTAATCAGGATAATAGTTTAGGAAAATGTGAGTTCGCAACTTTTCTCTATGTGTTTCCTTACAAGTATGATGTCACTTTGCTTTATATATTACTACCAGGGTCCATTTCCTTCACAAACATTCTTTTACATATATTATTTTAATCTCTAAGGCAAAATTTGAAATTCTCATTTCGTAAGAGAATCTGTATAAAATTCGATGTCCGTTCAAGGGGAAAATATTAAGAACCTGGAGCCGGACAGGGATCTTTTGAGTTCTGGAAAAGTCTCCTATCTGGCATTTGTACATATTCTGGTGTAGGAGATGAAAGACAGCCTTTCTCTTACAAATGAAAACATGATTCTTTTCTCCTTTGTATCCCAGATTTACTGAAGGCTTGAGACAGGGCTTCACAGCAGAAGGGGATTGTCTGTGGATGAAATTCCACAGTAGAAAAATAAGGAAATGGTCATCCATGTCTCCATGACAGGGTTAATATAAGATTCAGGAATATCTCTGTCTACCATTTAGGTAGAAAGAATAAAGGCCTTCTAAGGATGTCAATGTTTCAAGTATTGAAATCTCTGACTTTAAAAAAATGACCAAAGAATCATTCGGGATTATTTGGGAGAGTTTCTCTAATTCTTAAAATTCTTGCTTTACTGTGGTACAAGCAATGTGAAGATGGAAGAAAGATCCAGGCAGTGGATGCCCTTGACAATAAAGGAATGTGAGCAGCATGGAAAAGCTGGAGAGGTAAGGAAATGGATCCTGTTCCAGAGCCCCAACAAAGGATGGAAACCAATCTTAGCCTTTCTAAGCTGGGTTGGACAGTTGACTTATGGAACATTAACATACATACCAAATGCTATCATAAGCCACAAATTGATAATATCCGCAAGAAAAAAACCTAATATCAGTAGCAACAGAGAAGAAATTTTAAAAACAGATGAACTTACAGCAACAGTGAAATATGAAACAACAAGGGATAAACTTATCAAAATATGTTTAGTATCTATAGTGGATGGAAAAGTACATACCATTGCTGGGAGTGTGGGGAAGGGACCCAAGTAAATAGAAACAAAAATTCTGGCTTGAAACATGGAAATTTTAACAGCAATAGCACTTCCATTGGCTGTAACCAAAAGTCTAAGATACACAGGAATAAACTTAAAAATATACAAGGTATTTACTCTAAAAGCTGATAGCACATCTATAAGAGAGTGAAGGAAATTGAAATAGAGAAACCACGATATTTGTGAATTGAAAGACCACTCCTGTTGCATTAGCTAACTCCCTCACATGCTTTATAAGTTCATACAATCCAATAAGAATCCACATAGACTGTATTTATTGTAGAAATGGACAAGGTGATTATACAATTCATATAAAAGGCAGAGGTTTCCAAATAGCTAAAGTGATTTAAATAGAGCAAAACTATAGCTGGCTCAGTTAGTAAAGTAACTGGGTTTGAGTGTGATCCTAAAATCCTCATAAAAATTGTTGGCCATGGTGGTACATGTCTGTAATTTTAGTCACTGGGAGATGGAAACAGACAGGTCTCTAGGGCTTGCTGGTGAGTCTCAGGCCAATGAGAATGCTTGGTCCAAAAAAGTATGTAGAAACAACAACTGAGGATGCAATAACAACAATTTTCACCTCAAAAAACATGTGCACATACACACGTGCACACCCATACATACAACTGCATGAACACATGKACATACCCATGTACACACATACACAGCATAAGTGAATGACTCACACTGCTTGAACACACGTGCACACATACAAGCCCATGTGCACATGCACACAAGGTCCTGTGAGGCCACATAGCCTAGGTAGAACTGCAGTGTAAACTAATGAGTGACAAGGACTGCCTACAAGCCAGCAGAGGTGGGCTACATCACAAGAAATGTGCAAATGGAAATAAGCGATGAAAGAAAACATTAAAAACTCTCATTAAGAGAAAGTAAATTAAAACCACCCCACATTCACTAAACAACAACAATTTTAAAAATAAGTTAGAACTGATATCAAAGACAGAGCTCCAGTGGAATCCTCACCCATGGCTAGAAGGCCAAATTTTATAGCCAATCAGAAAAACCATGTGATGGTATCTGTGATACTAAGGCTGAGCCATCAAAATAAAGGAACTATAGATTCGATCAACATGCAGGGATTTTAAGCACAGTCTGGTATGTGAGAGTGCCAAGCAGAAAGCCAGGGGTGCTCTATCATTTCCCCTACATGGATTTCTAGAAGCTTATTAAAAGAAATTGATCAGTAAGAACCAGTGTATGGGAGCAGCCTGCTATCCCAGGGGGACCTCCATTCTCCCCCCACCTTTCTGGCCATCAGTGTGCATAAGTTGTTGTTTCTCAGATGAGGTACACATTCTTTTTTGGAGCAAGCTTTTTCATTGGCCTGAGACTCACCAGCAAGCCCTAGAGATCTGTCTGTTTCCATCTCCCAGTGACTAAAATTGCAAACATGTACTACCATGGCCAACAATTTTTATGAGGGTTATAGGATCACACTCAAACCCAAGTACTTTACTAATTGGTTCATCAGACCTGTGGATCCTGAACCATACAGACAGGAGTCTAGCATGGCTGTCTGTCCTCTGAGACGCTCCATCTAACTGCTGATTCAGACAGATACTGAAAGGTCCTGCCTTGAAATTTTGTTTATTTATTCCCAGAAAATCCTGCTTTAGAAGGCCAGAGTGCCACAAGATAAGTCTGTACTCTGTAGCCCCACCCTTCCTTCCCTGACCTATTCCAGGAGCTGGAAGGTTGTTCTGTATTGTATAGATAGTTGATGTTTGCCCAACCTACCTTGCAGAATGCAGTTAATCCATCTTGCGGAATGCAGTTACACCCGGTCCCCAGGGGTGGGATGCATTACCTTATGATCTAACTGTAACTTCTCAGTATCTGAATTTCCCCAGCCCTTCCCCCTTTGCAGTGTCTGTATATAAAAATCCCTCCCGCTGGGCACTCTTGGTCGATCTCCTCTGACCCTGCATGGTTATTGGTCGAGTAGATCCCAGTATACTGGAACCCCAATAAAATCCTCATGCAGGTTGCATCAAGACCGTTTCTCGTGAGTGATATGGGGTGTTGCTTTCCGAGGGATGGGGTGCAGGGTGCACCCCCATGTTTTCTTCGGGTTTTACATTTTGGTGCATTGGCCAGAAAGTGCGAACACTCCTCACACCCGAGAACCAACTTGGAGGTAACGGGGATCCCCACTATGTGTGTGTGTGCCGGCCAGTGTCTTTGTTCTGAGTGTCCTGAGTGTTTGTCTTTGAGGTAAGATTCTGTATTCTGTCATGTTCTATCTGTCTGCTGTTTGTCTGAATTTCTGAGGTGCTGAATCTGGTATTTTCGGTTTGCAGTCATCTGCGCTGCTTGTGAGAGCAAAGAGCCCCCCATCCGGGATGAGGGGGTGTTAACTGGTAGACGTACTTGGAAGTTACTGACTGCTCCTGGCCAGGAAATTGGAGGGAGACCCGAGGACACTCGGAATTCTCCCATGGGGTGCTGATGCGGACTTTGAAACTCTCGGAGAACCGAGAGAGACTTCAGGTCCCCTCGGCAGTCGGATTCTGTTTCTTTTTCTGATGTGGAGGTCCCGCAGGAGGCGGGCTGTCAGATTCTGCTTCTTTTCCTGGTGTGGAGGTCCCGCAGGAGATGGGTCCTAGTTTCTGTTTCTGAAATTTCAGTTTTGCTTGCAAGCAGGTTCCTGCAACGGGCAGGAACATTTGGTTTCTGAAACTGGAAATTGTATGTTGATTTTTCTTGTTTTGTGTTCTTGAATTTAGAGGCCTGACAGTGGCAGGGTCAGGCTGTCTATATGACCTTGTTTTGTGTTCTCAGATTTAGAGGCCTGATGGTGGCAGGGTCAGGCTGTCTATATGATATGTTATATCTTGTTTTGTGTTCTCGGACTAAGACGACTGACGATAATGTTTGGACTTTAGACTGACTGAAAAGCAACTTTCTCTGTGGCGCCAAAATCAGGTCATGTGACTCAAGCCCACCATGTTAGACCAAAAAGAGATGAAATATTTGAGCTCTAAGCCCCCTGATGGAGAAAATAAGTCTTAAAAAGACACTCAAGATGGCGGATATGGGAATTCTGAGTTTAAGTTGATACAAGTAGTTTGTTTATTTTAAATTATTTAGATTATTATAATAAATATAATGTTAAATTTTATGGTTATATTGTTCCTCTGGGAAAAAGGCCAAAATAAGGGAGACCTCCAAAAGACTAGATTCTAAAATGTTAAGCGAAAAATCTGTCTTGGTGATACTAAAATATTGTTTTGAGATTTATATTACATAAATTGTTATTAAGTTCAAGGCATAAATTCTTATTTGATACAGGTTTTATGTTAATACCAAAATCAAGGTTTTCATTGGTATAAATACTAAAAATATAAAAGTATAGGATTTACACCCAGTCCTTTGCTGTTATTATTATAGATCTGAGATGT
>BDUI01000241.1:147876-160934 GCA_002335545.1 Apodemus speciosus
ACAGTGTCTTTTGCCTTACAGAAACTCTGTAGTTTAATAAGGTCCCATTTGTCTATTCTTGATCTCAGGGCATAAGCTATTGGTGTCCTGTTCAGGAACTTTCCCCCTGAGAAAAGGTTGCTTTTAACGCCAAAGGTGTTGAGGCCCCACTGCTCTAAATCAATCCTAGGTAACATTTTTGCTAGTATGCACCATACGTTCATATAGTCTAGACCTAGGAGACTTTTGCTTCATTTTATTCAAGTCAAATGAAAAAAACGGTTTCTATGTCACCTCCTGTATATGACTTCCAAGGTCACAGAGTGCAGAGAAGCTGGCATTCTGCACATTTGGGTCAACGTGGCTATTGCTCACTGTGTATAATATTATATGACATTTGACTGCAATCTGATAAGTACATAGACAGGTAGGAGCTAAATCACCATTTGAGTTAAAAGCATAGATAGGGGAGGGATGTGGGCAATAGAAGGGGATGACCAGTTTCTGAAGATGGTTTCCTTTGTAAATCAGAATATAATAAGAAAAGCTGCTCTCGCTCCATCCAGCAAGGAGGATGGTTATGTTTCTTCAGAATTAATCTATGACTAATATCAAGTTAGTAAATGCTAGTTTCTGGGTTGATGAGCATAGTGTATGGAAATCTTATCAGAATCCACAAGAATGTTTGTTATGAGTGACCTTTGGGGCATTATTCCAATCTCCAAGAGCAAACTCTCAAAAATTATACTGAATGAATGTGAAATTTGAATAAGTAGTGCCTGTGCTATTTAGTTAATTCTTTCAATCATTTATAGCTTTTGTAAAGTATAATTCTAACTAAGCATTTAAATTAGATGTTATAGTGGTTTTTCTCCAAAGACTTTATGCTGAGACACTTTTAGGGCTGTTTGTGTTAAAAGTACTCGGAAAGGTTTACCGCAGAGCATGTTAGTGCTTCAGTAAGCCTGGAGTCACAAATGGAAGTCTCTTAAATGGAAGCACAGCTTGTCCCTAACTGTAGCAAGCAGCATTTCCCCTACTAGCTACTGGAAAAAAACACGCTTCTAGAATTTAGATCTAGAGCACTTTTCGATCCAAATGTCAACTAATATGACATTTGTACCATGTGACTTGCTGTACCAATGGATGAGGTATGCTGAGCTCCCTAAAGATCTCTGAGGATGACATGCAAAGAACATGCAAGAGGTGTATTTTCAATCATCTTCTTGTCTTTCACATAATTCCTTTCTGTTCCTTAATAATACCATTTAAAATATTTTGTTTAAATTTTTACTTGTATTTATTATTTCTGTGTGTGTGAGAGAGTGTATGTGCATGAGAGAAAATGTGTTTGTGTGTGAGAGAGAATGTGTGAGAGAGAGAGAGAGAGAGAGAAAGAGAAAGAGAGAGAGAGATAGATAGGTGGAGAGACAGAGAAACAAAGATAAATGGAGACGGTGATTTGTAGATACTTATATTTACCCCTTATAGTCCAGTAGGGTTGAATAATATTTTAAAATAGAAAAATATACTTACATTCTTGTTTAGATAGTATGCAAATTAGTTCAACTGAATAGCTCTTTCACCTCAGAGCAAAAAGCAAAAACAAAACAAAAACCAATAGGAAATAGCAAATCTCATTTGATAGTCTAAAAACGGAATAAATGTAATTCTTATAAACGGCCAAGTATGATGGAGAACACCTTTCTTTCAAGCACCTGGGAGGCTGAGGCAGGAACATCTATGTGAGTTTGAGGCCAGCCTTGTCTACACTGACAGTTCCAGGACATTTAGGGCTACATAGAGAGACCTTGTCTCAAAACACCAAGAACAAACAAAAACCAGAATAAGCTTCTTGAGTCTGCTGATTCACAGCTGTTCCACAGTTTTAATGTGCACAGTACAAGCATCTCAAGTGGAAAGTGATGAATTGGGCCAAGTAAAATTGGAACCCATTAAAATTCCAAACTAAACCTTAGAGAGATAGAGGAGCTTCACTGCCCAAATGATATACTATACATGCCATGCAGGCCATTATTTGTGTCTTAGTTTCCTGTTTTTCTCTCTAAACAAGAAAATGGAAAGTGGGAAGTGGCTCCCTGAAGCTCCTCATTTTGTCTATTTGAGATTTTAGACAAATTTTTATTATAACAAATGTTAAGTGATCAGTTTGTAGGCTCAGTCTTGGTTGGGAGGCCAGATCTCATAATATAGGTTTCCAAGGTCATTATCTGTGCATTAAAACAAAGGCAACAGAATGAGTCTGTGTTTTGCTAGCCATTCGGAGGAGATCTGCATGTTCTTCACTTGTTTAGAACAATGTTCTTCCAAAGATGTATATTTCTATGCAGAAAACAACACCCCCCAATTACAGTTTATTTTTGCCTAGTCAAGAAAAATACAACAGATGTATTTCTACCAACTCTAGAATTGTCACATGGGCCAAGAACAATTGCATAAACACTTCAAATAAATGTTCAGGAGCTTAGACATAAATAATCCCCCTCACATCCTTGTTGCTGTGTTATCTCATTTAACCCTAAAGCTTTCTATGCTTTACTCTTTCCTAGTCAGGTCTCTGAGATGTAAATGGTAAGCATCAGAAACAGAATCATCTACAGAGAGCAGAGCACTTGCTGTTTAAATGTCACATAGCTGCCTTTATTATTCCAGCTGGCGTCTAGAAAGAAAGGTCCCTCTATTAATGAGACTAGCACTGCCAGGCCTATTATGATAGATTTAGGCAAATGAATAACAGGCTTGCTATTCTGTCTCTTGTTTGTCAAGTACTATTTCTGTCACTGATCTCATGGCTGCAGACATTTGAGTGGGATAGCTATAAATGTGGCATGCCTGAGGAAATGAAAACTGCATGGGGAACCCTATTTACTACAGATAAGTCACACTTGCCTTAACTCTAACATAACATATGATACAATAGCTTTTATGGTTGCTTAGTGGACAATAGTATCCCTTGTGCTCTCAACATGAGAGGGATAATAAAATAAAAATCGAATAATGCAAGATCTGTCTAAAATATTCCATAAATTCATTCTAGATTATAGACCACCACTCTGGCTTTTGCTAAATCATAAAAGTCAGAAGGCAGCCTTAAAATTGCTCCCATCTATTCTAAAAGCCTATAAGCAGGATTTTATAAGTCATGTTGTTCTAATTGCTCATCATGTTTAGATACTATCTCCAGCTACATATGCGAGTCACCATATATTATCCATACTAACTCTCTCTTTTTACCCCCCCCCCATTTATACACTCTTTGAGGCACATGTAGTTATTTAATATATGGGCATACTTACATGTCTAAAAACTATCTATAATTGATATCATAAGGGCAGACCTAGTAGACCTATTTATAACTGTGGGTATGTACAATTAAATTTTTTTTGTAATATCACACAAAGCCTAAGTTTTGCTAGTTCTGATTACTCTGTGTTACAATATGAGATAGCTAATTATTATGTAAATACTGACGAACTTTCTGTCATCTAGCAGGCACTAAGAAAGAAATAAACCCTACATAGTTCTTTAGTTCCTGCCTGGAACTCACTGAGATCCATCTATCTGCCTCTCTCTTCTTAAGTGCTGGGATTAAAACATGTGTCACCAGGTCTGAGAGTTGTAAACATTTATGGACTTTCATAGTCATATCTCTGTCAATGTAATTGTAAGAAATATAATGGCTTCTCAACTATCTTCATTGTTCAGTAATTTAAGAAAGAATGTAACTTGTAATTGATTTTTTTTAAAGAGAGTACGTATAGTTCCCTTACCTGAAATCATGAAAATGTCCAATCAGTTTGCAAAGAGAGTATGAGGAGGCAGGAGACAATTTAGTAATAAAAACACAATGAGTCTTTCTGCAGTAGATACTTTACATTGTTGTGATGGTTATGTTATTTTGAAATATTTGTTCTGGGCCTCTTTTTAATTTTATTKGGGGGGGGRGATAAGAGGGGAAGGGGAGGAGATCCAGACATACCCATGTTTGTACATGGTCCAAAGCTGAGAAGTAGCATCAACATTGCTGCAGAAGAGACTCTGCCCATGTTTATCTTTGCACATTTTCTTCTAAGAATCTTTAATGAACCTCTAAAATTGTTGTAGTATACACAGATAATAATCAGTGAAGGTTTTTTTTTCTTTCACATTGCTTCTGGAAAAACTGCTTTGTGCTCCAGTTTTAATTAGCATCCGATTATCCCTTGCTAATTTGAGGGGTTTAGTCCAGAATTAGCACACAGCTGCAGCAGGGAAGGCAGGAGCATGATTTGTTGCTTTAGCTAGAGTCCGGCCAGAGGGGAAGGAGGAACCCGGGAGATGCAGTGAACCATGTCCTACAAACAGCTCCCTAAATTTGTCAGTGGTCACCTGTCATTTAACAATGAATCCTTCTGCAGGAGAGACACGGTTCCTAAACTTGGTTTGTTTTATAACATTATCAAATATAGAGCAAACCCTTTCTTATAATCAAAGATTTAAAGCATTCATAAAACTAAGGATTTAGCACAAATTCCCAACACTAGCCATGTTAAATAAATATCAAAAACACTACTATATTTTCTATGTCTCTTTCTTTTAAAGTTCATTTAATTCTGAATTCATGTGTGCATGTGTCTGTGAGTCCCTTTGAAAGTCAGAAGTGGGTTGAACCTCCCTAGAGGTGAAATTACAGGCAGCTGGGAGCCAGTCATGGAACCAGGAACCAAACTCAGGTCCTCTGTGTAGCTACTTCCCCAGCCGCACAATGAATTTTTCTAAAATCAATAAAACTCAAAGAAGCAATTGGAGATCATTTTTAAATCTTATACATGCTACACCTATCTTCATCCTCTCTCTCCCCAGATGTGGCCACAATGGCACAGATGGGAGAGGTGCAGTACATTGTCCATGTTGAAAATCACACACACACACACACACACACACACACACACACACACACACACACACCATGCTGCTTTAACTTTGATTTTTCACTTCACATCCACATTATGTGGGATGACTTCTGCACTGTGCTATCCTCTAGACACAACTGAATTTCTATATTTAACAGCTGCAGTGAACATACCTTCTCTTCCTAGTGTCTATATCTGAGATGGCGATCCTACATGCAGGGGTTCTTACATCAAAGTCACACCAACCCAGGAATCCTTGGAAATGCAAGGATTCTTCTTTCTACCACTCTATGCTAGATATATAGGTTGCCATAACAATGTACCACCACCTGGACGGCTTGACCAAGGTTATTTTCTCACCATGAAGGGTTTGGAATTTTGAGACCATAGTGCCTATAGGATTTATTTCTTCTGAGGTGTCTTTGTTTGCCCTGTGCAACTTTCATCTGTGTCATCACGTTTTTCTGTCTGTTACATATGTCTATCTTGCTCTCCTCTTCTTATCCATTATAATGTGCAAAAGTCTACACTAAAGATGTCATTTTGAATTAATTATATATTAATGTCCATATCTCCTATTATGGTCATATTCTAAAGAGTAGGAGTTAGAATTTCAACATCTGAACACAGAGTTACAGACACTGTTTGATACTAAACAAGTTGATATTAACTAGACAGAGCAGGAGACAAAGGGTCTTAATATTCAGGCTAAAATGAACCATGGTCTATGGCCCCAGAGTGAAATAAGATGCTCTATAACATAATCCAGGTAAGATTTCTGTCCTGGGAGGACACACAGTTCAAATCTCTAACATCTTATCAAAATGCTCTTGAAGTAATTATATCAGTTGAATTATGAAAATGGGGCTTAAAGTTCTCCAAGTCTTAGAAGCAATTGATACGTTCTCAGACTTTGGAGCTAACTGTTAATATCCTGAATGAACTGTTGTCCATTGTTTCCATTTTCATACATGTGATTCTAATGAAACTGATGGATACATATAATCGAAGTGCATGTGTACTTATATCAATATATGTAATTTTGTAAGGTTTCAACATGAAAAATATTTTGCACCTCTACATTATGTAACATTTATTCTTTTATCCCAATGAGATTTATTCTTCCTCTACTGTGCTGTGTCTCTTTATTGCTTCTGAGTTTTTCCAAAACCTTCTTCCTGCATGTGACTTACTAGACTCTACAACTGGCATCAAGCTAAAGAATACAATTGTCTAGTCAAATCTGCCAGTACTTTCATTTGTTACACCATATGTTACAAAGCCCTCTCTACCCAAGGGTCATAATAAAACATTTGTCCTATTTTTTTTCTAAAAGATACAAAGTTTTCCTTTCAAATGTAGGTCTTAGTCTAAATTGTATTTTTGCTCATATGCAAGGTAGGGAATTATATGTTTATTTCAGTATGAATACACAGTTGGCCTATCAACATTTACTAAATATGTTGTCATTTTCTTGCTTCTTATCTCTCTCAAATAACTTTCCCATTCTGACTCATTTTCTGCATGTCTTTGCCATGACCTGAAATATTATAACTGCATTGCTTTTTACTAAGTCTTGATAGCTCCTAGGGAAATTATTACTTATTGTTCTTTCAAATTGCCTTAGTTTTCTTTGCCCTTTACTCTTCCATCTGTGTGTTTTAATTAGTTGCTGAATTGGTAAAATAAAGAAATAGATTGGAGTTTCCTTGAAGTATGTAAAACTTAGACATTAATTCAGAGAAAATCATTATCTCTAAATATTGAGTCTTCCCATGATGAATTTGTTATATTTCACCAATTTGAGCTTTAGGAATGATGATTTTAGTTATATGACATTTTTAATGTATCATCCATATTTAATTAGAGGTTAATTATATTTATCTTCAATGTTTGATGCTCTTGTAAATTACATCATTGTTACATAATTAAATTCAATATTAATGGGTTAATTCTCAGTGGTTTTGTTTTTAAATGTATATTCTAGCAATTCTGAAATTCTCATTTTAACTTTAATGGTTTATATTTCAGAGTTTACTTTTTTAAACTGATGTGCATGAGTGCATATATGTGTTTGTGAGTGTTCCTAGTGCATACCAGAGTCCAGAGGAGCCCAAGAGAATGTCATTTGATCCTCTGGTGCTGAAGATTATGAGCCAGTGGGTCCTGGAAACCAAACAGTTAACTGTTGAGCCATGATATCCAGAGTATATTAGATTTTATATGTAGATTATCATATCATTCATATATAATCATAAAGTTTCTCTCATAATTCAATAATTTGTTTTAAAATATTTTTCTTTTCTTTTATTGAATAGTAGATTTTTTTATACAATATATCTTGATTATGGTTCCTCTCCCTCTATTCCTTCCACTTCCCTTCCTTCTGGATTCACCTCCTGTCTTTCACTAGAAAACAAGCAGCCCTCTAAAGGATCAGAATAAAATATAAAATAAAACACGACCAAACATATTAAAACAGTACAAACAAAACAACAAAGACTAAAACCAAACCAAACCAAACCAAACCAAACCAAAACAAAACAAAATAAAACAAAAGGAAAAAGAACCCAAGAAAAGACAAACTCAGAGACCCACTGGATGGCCTCTGTATTGGTAAGAGTGGGGTATTGAAGTCACTTTCTATCAGTGTGTGAGACTTAATATGTGATTTAAGCCATAGTACTGTCTCTTTTACAAACCCGGATGCCCTTGTGTTTAGTACACAGATGTTAGGAACTAGTTTGTCCTCTTGGTACATTTTTCCTTTAATCAGTGTATTGTGTCCTTACCCATCTCTTTTGATTAGTTTTGGTTTGAAATCTATTTTGTCAGATATTAAAATGGCTGTCAAACTTGAATGTAAGGTCTAGTTGCTTAGAATATCTTTCCCATAGGTTTACCTGGGATGATATCTATACTCGATGTTAATATGTGTTCTTGGATACAGCAGGATGGATTCTGTTTTCACACCTATTCTATTAGTCTATGTATTTTTATTGAGGGATTGAGACCATTGATGTTGAGAATTTTCAGTAAGCAATGTGTCATTGATTCCTGTTATTTTGTTGTTGTTGTTGTAATGGTGGTGGTGGTGATGGTAGTTGTGTGTATGTGTATGTGTGTGTGTGTTTATTTACTGATTTTTAAATTATTCGTTTCTTGTATTTTCTTGAATGTGGTTTCCTTCTTCAGGTTGAAGTTTTGCTTCAACCTCCTATAGGGCTAAATTTAAAGATAGATAGAGTTTACATTTGGTTTTCTTTTCTCCATGTACTGTGATTGTAAGTTTTGCTGAGAATAATAGTCTAGGTGGTGTCTGTAGTCTCTTAGAGTTTCTTGTCCAGACCATTCTGGATTTTAGAGTCTGTATGAGGAGCTGAATGATATTCTAATAGACCTTCCTTCATATGTCACTTGTTCTTTTTTTACTTGTGGCTTTTAATATGCTTTTTTCTTCTGTATGTTTAGTGTTTTGAATATTATATGCCAGGGAGAATTTCTTTTCTGGCCCAGTCTATTTGGTGCTCTGCATGTTTCTTGTACCTTGGTAGGCATCTCCTTCTTTGGGTTAGGGAAATCTTCCTCCACAATTTTTCTGAAAATATCTTCTGTGCCTTTGACCTGGGTTTCTTTCCCTTTCTATATTCCTAGGATTATCAGATTTGGTCTTTTCAAAGTGTCTTGGATTTTATGAATGTTTCATGCCTGGATTTTGTTTATATCTAATATTTTATTTGACTAAAATATCTAGTTCTATCTTGTCTTTGATGCCTGAGAGTCTTTCTTCCACCTCTTGTATTCTGTTGAAGGCTTGCCTCTGAAGTTCGTGTTTAAGTTCTTAAGGTTTTCCTCCCGGATTTCCCTCTGGTTTTCTGTACTGATTCTATTTCTGCTTTCATGCCGTGAACTGTTTTATTCATTTGCTTCCCCTGTTTGTTTTCATAGATTTCTTAAAGGATTTATTCTTTTCTTCCTTAAGGTTATTTTAAAGTCCTTAGTTTATGTTCCATGTATGTTGCATTTCCCAGAGTAGAATTGTTAAGATCTAGTAGAGATATTGTCCTGGTTGTCATTGACTGTGCTTTTATGTTGGCGTCTAAGCATCTGGATTTAGGATGTTTGTAATTCTAGGTGCTTATATATCTGGCCATTGTCGTTGTTCCATGGAAGTTCTGTTCCTTATTTTCTGTTGCACTTTCTGGTTCCTGGGAGACTGTGGTGCCTCTGTGTTTCTGGGATTCTGCTAAGTATGGCCGACAGGGTTTCTGGGCAGAATGTTTTTAGGTGTTGAGAGCTAACAGTTATGAGGACAGCGTGGGACAGGGGAGTTGAAGGGGTCCACAAGAGGGAGGAAGGCAGGGTGCTCCAGCAGGATCTGTTTAGTCCCTGGGGAATGAAGGTAGAGAGTGAGGAGAAGCCATAGCAAGTAGTCTGCTATGGAGCATGGGGTGAGACTACAGTATTGGATTTGGAGGAAATGAGAGAGCAGGAAGACGTGAGGCTCACCTACCTGCTTTGATGGCCTACTTGCTCCTCTGGCAGGCTTAGCTGCTGGGTTCCTAGGGAATGCCTGCTGGAGTTTGGAGCTGGGAGCAAGGGATGTGTGGGAAGGAAGGTTGTAAGCAAAGGTAGGCATGATGCACTGGTGATGGAGGCAGAGAGGCAGGGTGGGGGGTGCAGCAGGTCTTTTGGTGCAGAGCTGGGGAGGAGACTTGGAGGTGGTGGGGTTGCTGGATTTGGAGAAGAGAAGGGAGAAGTGAAGATCTATAATTAGCCTATCTGCTTCAATGGTCTGTGGCCTGCGGGGTTCATGGAAATCTATTTCTTTTTTTTTTCCCCACTATGGTATGTGACTATGTTTTATGACTATGTTTTAAAATTTAACCATTAATATTACGTGTGTGTGTGTGTGTGTGTGTGTGTGTGTGTGTGTGTGTGTTGCTGAGAATTGAACCCAGGTCCTTACACACTCCTAGAACTCTATTGCTGCTCTGTATCCAGCCCTTTTCTCATTTTTGAAGCAAGGTCTTACTAACTTACCCATGCTGGCCTTGAATGGGCAATCCTCCTACATCAACTTCCTAAGTAACTGATATTACAGGCTTCAACCTTAGGCTAATATCAATATAATACTTGTCACTTACTTGTTTGTATTTTATTTATTTTACTTTTTATCTTAATTCAGATAAAATTATATTATTTTCCTATCCCTCTGCTATCTACAACCCCTCCCATGTACTCCCTCTTTCCAAATTCATGGCTTCTTTTTCCTTAGTTATTATTGACACACACACACACACACACAACACACACACATACATGCACATACACACACATACACACAACACACACACACACACACACACATATATATATGTGTGTATCCTTCTATGTCCTCATTGTTGCTTGTCATACATGTCAGTATTAACCACATGGTATTGGGACTCATCCCTGGAGAAGACTAATTCTCCTTCTCAGCAGTGGTTAATCATCTGTAGCTTTTTGTCTAGGAGTGGGGTTCCATAAAATTCCTCCTGTCCTTCTAGTCAATAAGAAATAAAGCAACAGACTTTCAAAGCATAAAGCACAAAGACAATCATGAAACCACTTGAACAAGTCAGTGTCAGAACTGTAACATCCTTGTCTGCAGTTGACAACCCTGTGGGCCTTTGTCCTGGTTGATATAAAAGTGCCAATGTCATGGTTCCCTGTTACCTTCCTCAGGGAGTCCCTCTAGGACCATACTAGGCAGTAGTTCTGCTGTAGTACCTGGACTGTGTTAAGGCTGTGTTGGGGACAGCCCAGAGATTGACTGCTGAAACTTGCATACTCAAAGATGCAATTCTCAGACTACAGATCCAAATTTTCATTAGATACTATCAGTAGAACAATTTTATATACATAACATACACATACTATCTCAGATATTGCCCTTGATATGATAGCCACTATTAACATAATAATTAACATAATTATGTGTGTTTAATGCTATGCATTATGTTCGGGTGTGTGTGTGTGTGTGTGTGTGTGTGTGTGTGTGTGCGCGCGCACGCGCGCAGTATGTGTGTGTGTTTATTTAATGAATTATTGGTTGACTGCTACATGAGCCTGCCTGTGTTTTGGCCCTAAGTTTCATTTGATATATCACTAGTGTTACCATACCTTATTTGATAAGCTATCATGATCTACTAAATAGGATTCCTCACATGTAAGTAAGAAATGTCTTTAAATTTTCAAGGGCTTTAAAAGTATAAAAATCAATCATTCGAGTGGTGATTTTACAATCAGACAGATTCAACCTGAGTTTCATAAAATGAACAAAACTGTTCATGTCAAACATATGGCAAGTGCCAAAGATGTTGAGGTCGAGGAAAATGGAGGACTCATTTTAATAAAAACATCTCTGGTCTTCCATTGTCTCCATGAAAATACAGAAAACTTATTTCAGTTCCTCTGTGCAGAAAATATGGGAAGTAACAAGATATTGACTTACAATTTTTATTTTTTTTTTTACCTCGAAACCAATTTTAATGGGAAATAAGGCAGAGAGTAAAAGATAACAAGTCTTAAAACTCTTATGAGTCTTCTTGGGAGACTATAGTCCCTGTGTCAAATACAAGTATGGGGGCAAGGCATGATGGGATGAGTGTACAAGTCAGAGTCGACTTGTCACAGAAGAGCATTTCAAGTGCCACTCTCACTCCGGAACACTTTGACTGTACTCTCATCACAGACACTAGGCAGCCCCGAGTTAGAGCAAAACTAACAACATAGGCTGTCCTTGTAGTGAAGAGCTACTTGCAAGAGAGGGTACTGACTGAAACCTGTCAGCCTTCTCTTAGTATTCTGAATTCTATCTTGAACTTACTCTGAATGTATCATGCATAGATTTTTTTTTAAAAAAAATTGTCTTTCAGCACTCATACAATGAAGAGTCTTTCTAAGTCTATTTCCATTGTCTCTCAATTTTCTTCATTTTCATTGAAGGTTGAATTATCTCTTCATGGGTCGAATAATGGTGACTTTTATATTAAAAAGTATTGCTAAAATTTGGTTTCCTAA
Organism: Apodemus speciosus; assembly: GCA_002335545.1. Taxonomy (NCBI): domain Eukaryota; kingdom Metazoa; phylum Chordata; class Mammalia; order Rodentia; family Muridae; genus Apodemus; species Apodemus speciosus. The sequence continues at coordinate 159,834 of BDUI01000241.1, forward strand.
CAAAACATTGGGAGAAATAAACCAAGAAGCACAGAAAAGTAATTATAAAATTATGTCAAATATAATTTATTCCATATATATTGTTAAAACCCGTATACTCAAGAATTTGGTGCTCAGAACCATAAAATAATGTTCATAAATTCTGGGAGTCAACAAGTTAAGCAAATTTCATTCAAAAATTGTTCTACAGATTTGACACAATCCCAATTAAAGTGCCAAAGACGTTTATGCGCGTGTAAAGATCCCTCCCCTTAAAAAGATGATTATAAGCATTCCATGAAAACAGCCAAGAAACTAGAGTAGCCTGCCAAACTGTAAAACAAATCAGGGCAGTGGGACTCAGAAGCAAAACCTACAGTAAATCTGCAGTGTTTAAGACTGCAAGAAGAGCAAAGGAACAAATGTCTAGATAGACGCACCAGACTAAACAGTCCAGAGAAAACCTCAGTGTGCACTAAACTGACTTTACAAAGTTCCAAAGCAGTAATAGACAAATTTATATTTCAAAAAAGTCAAAATAATCATATTTAAATCAGCGGATTCTAACCTTTCCTTCATATGATGAATGAAAATCAACTTGATCAGTCAAGGCCTGACTCTAACACCTAAAATTAGAACATTCTGGAAAACAACAAAAGGATCTTATGAACTTCAGTTCCATGAAGCTTTTTAAAGCACATAATGCATAAAATGTTTGACAGGTCTTCCCCAAAATGAATGTGTCTGCTCTGAAGTACACTGGAAAAAGACAAGCTATAAATGACAGTAAGACAGGCTGAAAACACACCTAATAAAGGACTTGTCCAGTGAATAAGTAGAGAAATTCTCACCCTCCGGACAGGAAAATAATAAGAAAGAAATTAAAAACAAATTTCCAAAGGGAAATTGATAAAAATACATTATTATTAAAAGGATTAATCTTGGGGAAATTGAGAAGTGATTCCAGTTCACACTTTAAATGGCTAAGCCTCTTTTCCTTTATTTTAATTAAAAAGGAAAGAAAACTGGCTACAAGTTTCACAGTAACATTATAAAAATTGAACACTCGAAAGTTGGTGATATCAATACAAATGGTGCAGACTCATCATTTTCCATCACTAT
>BDUI01000241.1:169589-207382 GCA_002335545.1 Apodemus speciosus
AAAATGGGGCACGGAGCTAAAGAAAGACTTCTCACCTGAAGAAATTCGGATGGCTGAGAAGCACCTAAAAAAATGTTCAACATCACTAGTCATYAGAGAAATGCAAATCAAAACAACCCTGAGATTTCACCTCACACCAATCAGAATGGCTAAGATTAGAAACTCTTTCTTTCTTTTTATTGGATATTTTATTTATTTACATTTCAAATGGTATCCCCTTTCCCTGCTTTCCCTGCACAAACCTCCTATCTCATTCCCTCCCCCCTGCTTCTATGAGGGTGCTTCCCCAGGCACCCACACACTCCCACTTTACCACCTTGGCATTCCCCTAAACTGGGGCATGAGTCTTCACAGGACTAAGGACCTCTCTTCCCCTTGATGCCTGACAAGGCAATTCTCTGCTACATATGCAGCTAGAGCCATGTGTACTCCTTGGTTGATGGCTTAGTCCTTGGGATCTCTGAGGGATCTGGTTGGTTGATATTGTTGTTCTTCCTATGAGGTTGCAAACCCCTTCACGCTCCTTTAGTCCTTTCTCTAACTCCTCTCTTGGGGACCCCATGCTCAGTCCAATGGTTGGCTGTGAGCATCTGCCTCTGTATTTGTAAGGCTCTGGCAGGGCCTCTCAAGAGACAGCTATATCAGGCTCCTTTTAGCAAGCATTTCTTGGCATCCATGATAGTGTTGGAGTTTGGTGACTGTATTTGGGATGAATGCCCAGGTGAGACAGTCTCTGGATGGCCTTTCTTTCAGTCTCTGTTCTGCACTTTGTCTCAATATTTGCTCCTGTGAGTACTTTGTTCTTCTTTCTAAGAAGGACCAAAGCACCACACTTTGGTTTTCCTTCTTCATGAGCTTCATGTGGTCTGTGGATTGTATCTTGGGCGTGATCTTTTTCTTAACAGCTTTCCAACTCCACATAGAACCACAGAGGAACAAAGCTTTTAGTATGTAAGATTTTGAGACAAATATCACCCAGGACAAATAAAAATACAGGTTTATACAAAGATCTACAGAGAGATGTATAATATCAGCTGTAGGTTATTTAAAGGCTCAAACTTGGCAATTAATTCAATATCCACTGACTTATGAAAGAGAAACTGTGGTATATCCACAAAATGAAACATTACTCAGTCATGAAGTAAAACAGCCATTTGCCCAAGAAAACACTGACATATTTAATGTACTAATGCTGAATTAACATATCCTCAAGGATCAGTATACTGAGCTGGGGTTGTAGCTCTGTGCTAGAATACTTACCAAGCAAGTGCAAGACCCTGGATTCAATTCTCAGTGCATAGATAGATAGATAGATAGATAGATAGATAGATAGATAGATAGACAGATAGATGATTCCATATACTGCATGAACCCAGGTATATAAAAGTTATGACAAAATCATAATGAATCAAAATTGAGTCCATGGTTACCATGGGCAAAGTATAGCACACATGGACTGGTTCCAAAGGGATATGAAGGAATGCCTGGTGATGATTAAAAAGACCTTAGTTCACTGGAAGAATGCCTACTTAGTGTAAGGCAGTGCCTTGTGTTCAGCTCCAGCAACAACAAGAATTCCGTTGGCATCCTAGCAGTTACATACATGAGTGTACTTGTCAAAGAATTTAGCTGAATGTAAAGTTTACCTCAATAAGCTTAACCAGAAAGTAAATTGCCCCATGAACTCTCAATAAAATGGAATCTTCTCAGGTGATATTGGCTGACAACTGGTAGAATTAGCAATTGAGAGTAACTGCCACCACTAAGAGGGGATCAAAGGGAGTAGATATTGTTAGCCCCTGAGCCTGAAGTCCATCTCCAAGCCTGGCTTTAGTGTCCTAGCACTGTGTATGTGCACATGGGACTCCTAACCTTTAGTAGCCCTTAGACTTTCAGTTTTGTCCCTAGAGTTTTGCACACTGCTCTCACAAAGTCATTCATATTTGATCCTTCTCCATTAGTCCTCCTCTGGGATTGGCAGCTCTCTCAAGAAACCACTTCCAGGTACAACACAGTATGCCTACTTGGCAGTTGTTGTCTTTTCTTGAATCTTTTTCCTATAGTAATTTCTATCTTATTTTGTTGGCTATCAGGCGTCTCTGAACAAATAAAACACACATTATAATAAAAATTGTCCATATTTTCTAATCGTTATCACTGTGAGAACATGTGGCTACTCTGCTGTTCTCATTTCCTAAGTGCACTAAAAACAAAACAAAACAAAACAACAACAGCAACAAAACCCCCAAACACACATCGTCGTGTCTAATTAACCRGGACGAAAAAAGAGATACCTGTGGCAAGTCCAGAGGAAGTGGTTTTATTTTATTTTTGTTTTTAATTTTGTTTTTGTTTACTTTTTAAAAGTCTGGTCTTTATCCATTTACCCCTTTCTGCTATCTTGACCATTCCTTAGTCTACCACACACCCACAGGGAAGGTGAGAAACTTAACTACAGATGCTTGGTTGACATTTTACTTCTTACAGCCCATCAACTTAAGAGTCTGCTATTGATTTGATACCTTAATATGACAGCTTTTGTGTATTATTTTTTCATGTCCTTCAGGATGAATGTTAGAATTTTTATACTATAATAAAGACCTGGCTCTTAGCGCTTATCGTTTATAAAATCTCATGACTTGGATTTCTCCTTGACTTGGAGAAATCATGCTGAGATCCTGACATGATTCTCAGGGTTAGCAGTCTTTGTCTGTTGTGCTCTAACTCACTGCATTTGTGGGCTTGTTCTTGAATGGGTACCACCAATTGCAAACAACCAACAAACAACTCAATAACTCCTGGTGTTGAGTAAACCATCTCTTTCCAGCTGCAGTCAAAAGTCATAAGGCTAAACCATCAATCAATGGGTACATATGGTTCTAGCCAAAAATGTGGCAGAGGAATATCTTGTCGGGTATCATTGGGAGGAGTGGTCCTTGGTCAGGTGAAGGCTCAATAGATTCCCCAACAAAGGCGGGGGTGATGTGGGAGTGGGTCGGGTGGAGGAGCATACATTTGGAGGCAAGGAGTGGGAGGATGGGTTGGGAGTTTTCAGGGAGGGAGGAAACTGGAACAGGTTTTACCATTTGAAATGCAATGAAGATTATACACAAAAAGTAAAAGAGAGAGAGAGAGAGAGAGAGANATAGATAGATAGATAGATAGATAGATAGATAGATAGATAGATAGACAGATAGATGATTCCATATACTGCATGAACCCAGGTATATAAAAGTTATGACAAAATCATAATGAATCAAAATTGAGTCCATGGTTACCATGGGCAAAGTATAGCACACATGGACTGGTTCCAAAGGGATATGAAGGAATGCCTGGTGATGATTAAAAAGACCTTAGTTCACTGGAAGAATGCCTACTTAGTGTAAGGCAGTGCCTTGTGTTCAGCTCCAGCAACAACAAGAATTCCGTTGGCATCCTAGCAGTTACATACATGAGTGTACTTGTCAAAGAATTTAGCTGAATGTAAAGTTTACCTCAATAAGCTTAACCAGAAAGTAAATTGCCCCATGAACTCTCAATAAAATGGAATCTTCTCAGGTGATATTGGCTGACAACTGGTAGAATTAGCAATTGAGAGTAACTGCCACCACTAAGAGGGGATCAAAGGGAGTAGATATTGTTAGCCCCTGAGCCTGAAGTCCATCTCCAAGCCTGGCTTTAGTGTCCTAGCACTGTGTATGTGCACATGGGACTCCTAACCTTTAGTAGCCCTTAGACTTTCAGTTTTGTCCCTAGAGTTTTGCACACTGCTCTCACAAAGTCATTCATATTTGATCCTTCTCCATTAGTCCTCCTCTGGGATTGGCAGCTCTCTCAAGAAACCACTTCCAGGTACAACACAGTATGCCTACTTGGCAGTTGTTGTCTTTTCTTGAATCTTTTTCCTATAGTAATTTCTATCTTATTTTGTTGGCTATCAGGCGTCTCTGAACAAATAAAACACACATTATAATAAAAATTGTCCATATTTTCTAATCGTTATCACTGTGAGAACATGTGGCTACTCTGCTGTTCTCATTTCCTAAGTGCACTAAAAACAAAACAAAACAAAACAACAACAGCAACAAAACCCCCAAACACACATCGTCGTGTCTAATTAACCRGGACGAAAAAAGAGATACCTGTGGCAAGTCCAGAGGAAGTGGTTTTATTTTATTTTTGTTTTTAATTTTGTTTTTGTTTACTTTTTAAAAGTCTGGTCTTTATCCATTTACCCCTTTCTGCTATCTTGACCATTCCTTAGTCTACCACACACCCACAGGGAAGGTGAGAAACTTAACTACAGATGCTTGGTTGACATTTTACTTCTTACAGCCCATCAACTTAAGAGTCTGCTATTGATTTGATACCTTAATATGACAGCTTTTGTGTATTATTTTTTCATGTCCTTCAGGATGAATGTTAGAATTTTTATACTATAATAAAGACCTGGCTCTTAGCGCTTATCGTTTATAAAATCTCATGACTTGGATTTCTCCTTGACTTGGAGAAATCATGCTGAGATCCTGACATGATTCTCAGGGTTAGCAGTCTTTGTCTGTTGTGCTCTAACTCACTGCATTTGTGGGCTTGTTCTTGAATGGGTACCACCAATTGCAAACAACCAACAAACAACTCAATAACTCCTGGTGTTGAGTAAACCATCTCTTTCCAGCTGCAGTCAAAAGTCATAAGGCTAAACCATCAATCAATGGGTACATATGGTTCTAGCCAAAAATGTGGCAGAGGAATATCTTGTCGGGTATCATTGGGAGGAGTGGTCCTTGGTCAGGTGAAGGCTCAATAGATTCCCCAACAAAGGCGGGGGTGATGTGGGAGTGGGTCGGGTGGAGGAGCATACATTTGGAGGCAAGGAGTGGGAGGATGGGTTGGGAGTTTTCAGGGAGGGAGGAAACTGGAACAGGTTTTACCATTTGAAATGCAATGAAGATTATACACAAAAAGTAAAAGAGAGAGAGAGAGAGAGAGAGAGAGAGACAGAGACAGAGACAGAGAGAGACCCGCTCAGAGGAGTCAGGATAACAGGAGCATTAGATGTACTTAGAAGTTCAGAAACTCATGTATGTCACAAGCAAGATGGTCTACACTGTGTCAGCCAGTTAAACTCAGGATATCATCTTCAAGCATAAAAAAATGCAACAGAGATGGAATTATATGAGGTTATATATAATCTTCTTTTGTGTTAGTGCTTTATTTCATATTTCTAAGCTTGGAGACTTAGTTTAAACTATTTTATTAAAAGTAAGAGGAAAAGGAACCCACAAGAAGAACTTAGTTACTTGACACAATCCATAAAGGGTACAAATGTAGCAAATTTGAACGTTCTTGTTTTTCATAAAACCATAATTATATCCTCCAGAATAATCATTGTAATTTATATGACATTCAGTTACTCTTGGCCCTTTTCAGCATAAAATGTAATGATTCTTTCTATTTCAACATAAATAAGCCTCACCTATCCTCTATCTTCAGGAATCAAGGGGAGTCTGTTACAAAATGAGACACACCATTAAATTGATAAGTAAATAAATAGAAAAGACCTGTAATCTTTCCTAATTTATTTATCACCCAAAGCTTGTTTGTAACACTTTCAGGCACCCACTCACCTAAATTACATAAAATTCACATATTTGCTAGGTGGCATATATTATTTACATTTATCCATCAAAGACTACTTCTCTACATATGGGTAAACATTTCTTAAATAAAACAAACAAAACTTGTGACCAACCTATCTTGCAACCCCACAGATGAATGCATTTGTAGAACCCAACCCTGATATTTTGGCAGAGTCTACTGTAACTGGGCAAGGAGGAAGAAACAGTATTCTTGATGTTTAAATGTTGCCCGTTTCCTTGGGAGGTTTCCAGGAATTGGTTTCTTATTTGGATCTTGATTGTTTTCTTCTCTGTGAATTTGATCCTTTGGTTTTGTTCTTAATACTAATGGGCTGTCGTCAAAAGGCTAGTTTACCAAAGTCACGTAGGCTGTTCCAGAACCAAGTTTTGCTTCTTCACTGAGTCCGTGCTGTCTTTGTGGTTTCTCACACATGTTTCCTGAGAACTGCAGTCCAGAATTCATTTTTCAGATCTTACTCATGGAGAAGTTTATTTCCCCAGTTTTCCAGACTGAGGTCACCAGTACTCTCCACAGCAAGTCAGGAGCCAATTAGAGCATTTGTTCAGCCTGGAATGTCTCTTCTCTCAGAGCTGAATTTGCTAGGCTTTTAATGTGATGTTGAAATCTGTTCTTGTTTGACTCCTACAGCTGGCTCTGATCAGCCTCCTCTACAGAGGAAGTTTCAATTAGCACAGTTTCAAATGTGCTCTTGAGGTATATTTTTATGGCTACTCGGCTAATAGCACTCTTTGTTCCTAGTGGTGTGTGACTCCTTAGCAAACACAGCCATTCGTGTGAGTCACAGAGTGACTTTATAGCAAAGCTAAGCTTTGCCAAAGCCAAAAGAAGGAGACAGCCAAATTGAATTAGTGGCTGAAACACATTAATTTATGCTAGATAAATGTTATTGTGGTCCTGTGGGCAAGTGCTCAGGTCACAGGCTTTATGAACTATWTGCAGCAAGAGGGCTTCCTGGCAGTAAATCACCCAGAGCAAGACTTTTCGAAGGTCTTACAGCTACTTACTCTCTTCTGTTTCCTGAAATGGCCTCCTCCCACCCCACAATGTTTTCCATTAAGATGGCTCATCATTTTGTGCCCATTTTGTGATGTTTAACATAGAACCAGTTGGATGAATGGTGTGTGTAGGCTCGGCCTGACTCTGGTGGAGATAGGAACATTTATTATGCCTGTGACCCTCACCACAAGCAGCTGCCTGTTCATCATTCCAGACTCCAGATCTCTGTGGGTACAGAGCTCTGTCTGGCTCAGCCCCGGCTCATGGAGTCCTTGCAGCTGCAAGTTAATGGGATCCTTCATGGTTCCGACACAGAATACACAACCAAGTCCTGACAAGGCTGTTTCTCTTCTGGGAAGGAATTAGATCCTCTTAAGGCTGGCTTATTTCTCAAGTAAGAAAAGTAGGACTAAGTGTTTTCTGGCTTCAAGTTTGTGTCAAGTGCGAAATGATGCCAAGAAAGAATTATGCATAAATGATAGTGTTTAAACTCATTTTCATGTGTTTAGATGTATCTGTGCCAAAAATCTGACAAGGCCTGTCCTTGGCATCTTTTCAGAGGGAGACCACTCATACACTAAACATTTTTTTAATAAAGAAATAATTGTAAATCACTGGTGTCTAGGTAGGTGATAACCAGTTTACCTCAAACATAATCTTCTGTAAAACTTAAAGGAATCTGGCTGGRCAAAGGGTGATAAATTAATCTCCCTGTTCTATAACCACCTCTATTCCCTGCCTGTCTGTCAAGGCCCTGGCAAATGCAGGCTTTGGCAAAGCGCAAAAGCTTCACAGTTGGTTCTAGGCTCCAGTTCTGATCCTATCCCTTATTGGTTTGGAAACCTTGAGCTGACTGAGACCCTTTGTAACCTCCTGTAGATGAGAGAAACAAAGGGAATGGCTACTTTATCACTGGTTAAAACAGAAGAACAGGCAACAAAAGTGATCACCAAGGGGGATTGACCAAGGTGTTCTCAACAGGTAACAGCCTGTATTCATCACTGATAATGATGTCTTATGATGAGAATAGGGACACTGATAATGATGTCTTATGATGAGAATAGGGACACATTTTTGCTCCCGACCATTCATGCCAGGTCCTAAAACTTCTGTGTACTTCCCAGACTTTCCCCAAATGTTTACTTGGTTAATGAAAAGTTGAACAGTAAAGTAACTCCCCCAATGATTCTAACCTCCTTAATCTTGGTTTACATTTTTTTCTTTTGATAAGATATCTTTTCTGCTTCTTAACTTTGTTAAAAAAAATAAACAATTAAAACCACTTCTTCATGCATCAAATTCTGTGGGGGAAAATGGCCCCAGTTACATTATGGTAGTTTTACAGTAAGTAAACATGAACATTTCCATGAGATGTTTTTTGTTGTGCCAAGGCCACTGATTTTAAACTATAGCAGTTAATAATGCATCCAATAATGAAAAGCACCAATGGCACTTTGAGTAGCTTCAAGTACTAAGACAAGTCCTGGTTACATTAATAGACTGAAGTCCCTTGTGTGACATCATGAAGAACATCTGTCTGAAGCAGGAGCCATGGGAGTTCAGAAACTTCTCATGAGAAGACCAATCGATATAGGTTCTGTGCTAGGAGTTCCAGCATTTTATTAATTAAGCCAAAGCCATAGACCTGTGTGGCAATTACTCAGACAATGATGTAAAATGATAGCCTGACAAACAGACTTCTATAATCCACTTACATCTCCCAGTAGCCAAGGGGTTGGGAAAGCCTATTAACAAGCTCTCTGTCTGCCTGCTTAAAGATGCTGTTAAAGCCAGAGGCTGCTCAGCACCTGAGGCAGCTGTTAATAAAGATGGTTTGCTACATGGTTCTATTCTACCAAGAAAGGACATAAAACATCATAAATTAAAGCATGCAATAACTCAAGGCAAAGCAAACAAAACAACAGCAACACACCACACCAAACTAAAAACAACCCAAATGATTTATAAAATGAGCTCCCAGGATCCTCTGCCATGACACCAGAGACTGATCATGGTAACATGATGCCTGGTGAGGATTGCTGCTTTCTTTCTAATGACACTGAGGACCAAATTTTATATAAAATTGAGGGATCTTTTCTACCAATGGATCAATGATATTTTTAAAAATTATTTATTTATTGTTATGTATGTATGCATATCATAACACATGTGCGCTCACACATATGCCACGGCCCACAGGTAAAGGATAGATGGCAACTTTGTGAAATCATTCTGTTCCTTCATCCTTCATGTRTGTTCTGGGGGACTAAACTAATGTGGTCTCTGATGAGCCATCTTCACGGCCCAGTGAGTGATATTTCTAACTTTTTGGTCCTAAAATATGCCTTCAATCTATGTCTTTCATCAGCTTTATAAATTTACATATAATTTGGGAGTCTTTTCATTTTTGTCCTTGTTCATTTTGTCTTTCTCTTGTGTGTCACAAGATAGCTCAAGTGGGATCAGGACGTCTTAGGAAAGTTGGAATCCACCAGATATAGTGCTACTTTTCCTTGTATACTTCTGATGGAATATGCCAGACTGCTTTCAATGTCAGTTATATTTTTAATTACAAAGGCTTGATAATCTGCATTCATTCGTACAGCATTTATCTTGGCACTTCTTTTACTGTGATAGCAAAGGCTACTAGATTGTATGTGTGTACTTCTGGGAAGTGAGGCAGATTTTCAAGGAAGAGCTGGCAGGGCCTTACTGCAGATTTATGTAAAATCCTGCCTTGGTTATCTGGCTCACAGATGAAAGCTTAACACAGTTACTTTTAAGCCACTTCCTGTTTGGGTGTATGCTTGTGCCTGAAAGATATGACCTGAACTATTCCAAGACCTCTCCTGAACTGAGTGGTGGTTTTAATTAAATCCAGTATGTTGAGACAAGTGGTTTGGCAGTTTCCATTGATTTATTGTGCCTGTGACATCTGGGCCTGATTTATTGTATTGACTTACATAATTGTTTTTGGACAATCATCCTGCATATTTTGACTCTAGTTCCATTCTGGTTTGGAGGAGTCACAGGCTGTAAGCATGGAAGATTTCATTCTTCCATGACTTTGGCTTCCCCTTTCAATTTGACTTTTCCTTGGTAGGATGGTAAATTCCTGAATCATCTTGTAGAAATTCTGGGGGCTTGTGTGTGTCAACAGAATTGCTTGAACACCAGTAATAATTTGAGGTTGAAGTTCATTATCATCATCTACCTATCTGTTTGTCTATCTATCTATCTATCTATCTATCTATCTATCTATCTATCTATCTATCTATCTATGCATCTATCTATCTATCTATGCATCTATATATGCATCTATATATGTATCTATGCATCTATCTATCTATCTATCTATCTATCTATCTATCTATCTATCTATCTATCTATCTATCATCTCTCTCTACCTACCTACCTACGTACCTACCTACCTGTCTCTTGCTCTGACACAAGCTCTCCCAGTAGACCTGGCTTATCTCAAATACCCATGAACTTGAGCCTCAGCATCCCCTGTACCATTATATAGCCATGCCCACCACAAACTGTTTAGTTTTCTAAATATTTAAGTCTGGGTCATGGCTACTAATATGAATACTGTATCATAGATAACTTGTTTGCAATTATCGAAAGTTGTGGATATGTTTAGCAACACATTGCAGATGAGTTTTCCCCCCAAACCATTTTATTATAAGAAAGTTAATGTTGGAATCTTCACCTCTAACTCAATGAAGCCTGTGTAAGGCAAGAAGGAAGAGGTAAGGGAAAATATCTGACAAAGAGAAAAGACAAGAAGCAAGCAGGTCCCAAGCAGCCTAAGTGGGTAAGTTTTCTGCTATGGAGTTGAACATCCCACTTATAGAGCATATAATGAGATTCTGGCGTCAAACTCCATCCCTCTCAACTTCCCAAAGCTGAGGCCTTCTAACTTAACTCCCAGACATCAGTCTGGGAAAAAGGGAGTTAAGGCAAAACAAATTGARTTTAGTCTGTGGTTTAGCTCAGTTTTACCCTCTGCCTCAGTGTTATTAGGCAAGTGGAGCTTGCCTTCTTTCCTAAAAGCCAGCCTCTAATTATTTTGGTTTGTCTGTTGTGTTTAGCGATACTAGAATTGGATTCAGGGTCTTGCTAATGTTCTACCACTGAGCTACCTAGGCAGCCCTCCAAGTGTTACTTAATGCTCTCAATGGTGGTTCTCAACCTTCCTAATGCTGTAACCCTTTAATATAGTTCCTCATGTTATGGTAACCCCCCCAACCATAAAATTATTGCATTGCTATTTCATAGATATACTCTTATTACTGTTGTGAATCACAAGTATATATCTGATGTGCAAGATATCTAATATGCAATCCCCTAAGGGGCTGTGATCCACAGGCTGAGAACTGCTGTCTTAAAATGACATTGTTTTTAATTCTTGTATCCATTTTTCTATCTCAGTAGACGATCTCACCAGCCTTATATTTCTTTCTTAAATAACAATACTATCTACTCAAATTGGGGACATACTAATTGCCATCAGACTGGATGTTTGCCTATTGTCTATGACTAGAATCCCTAGTAACTAACTACCTACTCTTCAGATGTTTTCCTGCACTACTACTTTTGGGTCTGTCACCACACTGTCAAATGTGCAGTAAAAAGGGCCCACTCTCTCAGTTGATGCATCAAACATTTTAACACATGGCTTACCTATCTTCATCTTTTCAAAGCTCCGACTCTCTCTTTATTGCTTTTATGAAGCTATCAGTCTAAATAGGAAAATGCTTTTCAACACCACATTGCTATTTTTTATTAGCAGTTTAATATAAAATGTTCCTCTGTTCTTCATGGTATACAATGTTTTCATGAGAAAACTTATAAACTGTTTTACTTTTCTGAGAACTGCTTGATGGAATCCTGTGAATAGAAAGAAATTGAGTCATATTACATAGTAAATACTTAATCTATATTTTACCTAGATGCTAGCACAATTTTAAAGACACTCTTCATAGTAAGCATGTAGGAAATCAAGCCAAATTAATCACTTTCTAAATATCAGCTTTTTCTAACACATTATTTAACATATCATTAAATCCACCCTTTTAAAACCAAGATTCAATATTTTTACTAAATTCTTAAAATTTATGTAAAAATTACCCAAACATAAGTTCAAAACAAAATTTTCAGCCCCAAATAGCCTGGTCTCAAAGAGAAAATTATCTATTATTTTATACATGAATCATCTTTAATTAAATTAATCATAAAACCATACTCTACACAGAATTTATGAACAAAAGTATATTAAGAAACGTATACTGAAATGTTTCCATGGCTAGCTAATTCACAGGATTCAGTTGGTCTGCTCTAGGATTCAGGCTCTGCAGGGCCTGCAGGCTCTGCATGAGAGATGGCTCCTGAGCTAAGAGCACTTGGTCTCTGCAGAGGATTGGAGTTCAGTTCTTAACATCCAGGGTAGATAGCTCACAACCACTTCTAACTCAGCTTCAGGGTATCTGATGCACACTCTCCGGCCTGTAGGGGCACATGTATACACCTAGAGAGAGAAATACTCATGCACATAAATTAAAATAAAATAATCTTTTAACAAAAGGGACTAGTTCTTCAATAACTTGGAAACTAGCTCATTGTAAAGAGCAGTGCTGTATAAGTATGTGTGAGTATAAGTAAGTATGGTGCATCTGAAAAGGCAGAAGGCACCATGGCTTCTGGGCTCACTTCATATGATGAAGTGCTTCCTTGCAGTACAGCCTCATCAATCTGTAGTCTCCTGGATACCATGCCTGTAAGATAAACACGGAGATTTCTGGAGCCATGAGTTTCCTGAGAGACAGACAAGAACTGCCCTTGAAAGCATAGCATCCAAGGAAGCTGCAAAGAGCATCCTCCTGATTGGCAACAGTGCTTCTTTGCTGTCAGGGATAATGATTCCTAATGCCGTTCTCCATTTGTGATGATCATTTTCGGTACACCTTAGAGCAGGCTATCAAGACATCAAGCCTTTAAAGCTTTAGTCCCTGAACTAGGTGTAGATTTAATGAAGCTTTCCTTCTGAGACACCAAAGAATTCATTTGAATTATTCAAAATAAAAGCCTGACTGTTTGTTTTTACTTTCATTAAGAGATAATATGACACCAAAGACTAGTGGTGATGGAGAGGCTGAGTTGATGTGGCAGGCGCTCCAGCCTAATTTACAAGTGGTTTTCAGGCTGTTATCTTTTGATGAACAAGACGGTATTACACCGTGAGGGGGACATGCTAATTAGATGTGCAATGTGGAAAGAAAGCATGCTTCTTTAAACAAATTATGAGAGTCAACCCTGGAAAACAACAACCTTTAAAGGATCGTGCTAGTGATTTCCCATGAATGTTATTCAGTAGGGTGGACATTAGGTACTATATGATTAGATTGATGAGAATAAGATGCACTTGCCTCAACTCCTCATCTTCCCTTCTTCTCCCATGTAAGTCCTCTATCACCTTGACAGAGACAGTCTATCTTCCAGTATTGAAATGATCATAGGCAGTAATTCTCTAATTTACCGCATTACGGATAGATTTTAATAGAAAAATAGAATAGAATAGAAAAATAGAATAGAATAGAATAGAATAGAATAGAATAGAATAGAATAGAATAGAATAGAATAGAATAGAATAGAATAGAATAGAATAGAATAGAAAGAATAGAATGGATGAAAGTGTGGGATAAAAAGTTTTGATAAGAGTGACAACTGAATGTCATGAAACAAGGACTCACTTTTTCTTTATAATGTGCATCTTCCTTCATAAGAATGAATAGTGGCAAGAGGAAAAATAGTTTTGTAGCCCATATACAATCCCATTCGCCTATGAGTCAAATACACATTTAACCCATATCAATTTTCTGTGCATACTCTCCCCTTCTCATTCTGTATCAGACCCAGTACAATTGTGTACTATCATCCAAGTGTGTTTCTATTACAACATTGTGCTTTCTCTTATCTAATCTAACCACTGAAGTGTTTATTTTAAAAGTGACAAATGATGCATATAGGACTGCAGCTGCAAGGGCCATGTACTATAACAGACAGGATTTATGTGCAGTCTTTTGTGCTATGGACCACATATTTCATACCAAAATTAGACTGACTGGGGTCTGCACAATATCAAATTTTATCTCCATTAGAGGCAAAACATAGCTTTCTCCAGGTGAAGTATTTACCTTAGTTCTTATTAATGATGCACAAGGGTAAAGAGCCTATCTTATCTCTAATTTTGTTTCCACATATCTCAGGCTCAGCAGGCAAATATTTTAAGGAGTGTACTCTCTTGATGAAAGACATTCATGTGCTTTTTTTTCCTCAGTTGATTTTTTCCCCTGCAACTATCTCTTGATTGCACTATTGCTCCTCTTCTCTGGCTTCAGCTGGGCTCTGAAATGTTATTTGATGGAAGAAGGAATCTCCTCAAATTCGTTCAACTCAAATTCAGGAAGAAATTTAAACTTAGAAATATGTCAAACACATGTTCAGTCTTGCTGTTACATGGTGGTCACCTGATTTTATCAGTAACTTCCAGGTGTTGATTTTAGTTTTAGGTTCCCACAAAACTTGTAAAGTACATGAAGCCTACTTTAAAGCACTTAAGTAGAAAATATATACAGCATGGGGCAGGAATGGCTCAGTGGGTAAAGGATCTTACTGCCAAGCTTGGTTACCCTAGCTGGGTCTCCTGGGACTCACATGGTAGAAGGGGAGATGCAGGGTATACAGATTATCACCTGGCACCCACAAGTAAGCTTTGGCATGAGCATGCACACACCAATGCATGTGGGAAAACATACAAATAATTGTTATAGAAAGAAAATGAAGAACATTTGAGATGATAGCTAAAGGCTGTATGTATCTTTTCAATAATGCCAGCTTAATAAGACTGTAGTCCACAAAAGCTTGTGTCTAAAATATAATTGAACAGATTGATCAAGAAGTACAGGTTAGTTTTGGGTTGTGTTTGGTTCAAGTTGCCATGTAAGAGCTTGACAAACACCTGAAACCTGGCCAGTCAGATATAATTCCCAAGAGGTAAGAAGGAGAAAGGTCCTTTCAGAGGTGGTTTTCAGGGAGCCATCTTCCTGGAGACAACTAGAAAATTAGACCTTTTAACTACATTCTTCCAGGTCATCATTTCTTCCTGTGTCACTGCCTTCTCTCTGCTACTCCAATCAAAATTTTCCATCCTACCCATTTTTGTATTTCCCTTTTTCTTTTCTTTTAGTTTGCATATTACAGAAAGTCATCCATCTTTGTATGGCTTTGAGAGTATCTTCTAATTCATAGAAGCCTTTTTCTCAGTGATGTGCTTTTTTTTTCTTGTTCTGTTTGGATAGTCTCTGTAGCTATGCATCAGGTAGCTTCCCTGTGAGTGTGGTGAAGGTTCGACCTTCTGAGACTGCTTTATTCATGGATTGGGGAGTTAAGAAGAACAACTGAAGATGGATGACAATCAGTTTCTTCCGGCTTCTGCTGACAAGTCCTTCTTTGATATGCACCCACATAGACTAGGAAATTGTAAATTCAGCCACTGGTCTATTTGGGAGAAAGACTTATGCTAGAGCTAGGCTCTCTTTCTAGATCAAAATTCTTCTCTTCTCCTCATTTAATGTCCCCACTTTGCAATTTTCCTTAAGGAGTAGGCTTCTTCCTTGACCTGTGATCTTATCTTTTTCCCAATTAGTAAAGGGACTGATACAATGTTGATGTGTTTTCTGACTCACATCTCTAATCCCATCCTGTGTGGTGATACTCCCTTTTTAATTTGCTTAGGCCTATACTGAACCACATAAAATACATAAAACAATAAAGCCTTAGCCTCATGCCTCCCCAAACCCCCAAAGCATAATAGCATCCTTTTTCTTCAACCTGATTTACTATATTTGGGTCATTGATATATTTTCCATTAATGTTTATAGGCCATATTGATGGCCCTATTTAGCATACTATTTAATTAGCTTAAAATAAATTTAGTAATTGACTGATTTGCAGAAATATGCAATGATCAAATTTGATAAGACTAACATTATAAACTAAAACATTGCAAGTATCATATAGATACATACATACATACATACATACATTTATATATACAAATCTGTATGCATAGGAATAATCTAGGAAGTTTTTGTCTTACGTTACTTTTAAATAACACACATCAATATTAATTATAATAGTAATAATAAAAATGTCATATATAAATAATATATTTCCTCTTTTGGTTATACAAAATGGAATGGTTGAATAATACATTACTGAGTTATCATGCCATTTATTGAAATGCTTGTGATGAGCAGAATATGTTAGTATATTGCAGTTTAATAGAAAATTCAGGTACTGTATAATACAGTCATTGCTCATATGTGTGTCATAATAGTGTCTTTTCTTCACTCATCCATTTTGTACTTTTTCATCATTAATGAGATGAGCATCTTGGTAAAGATGTGATAAAGATACACACTTGGTTATTATCTAAGTGGTAAAGATAAGTAATGGTCAATATCTGTGAAGACTTGTGAAAGTTACTCTGAATTACAGAGAAGTCTAAACTTGCCCCAAGAATGATAATGAAAAATCCACCAGCCCATTTTTAGTAGAAAAGAGGTTAGAACTGACCTGGGGGCAGTGGTGAGCCATTCTAAGACAAGTAACAAGGAGCACATCTTTGTAAAACAAGGCAGTGGAGAACATAGCATTGGTCCTGATATTGGAATAACTTTTTGTTTTACAGAATTTTTAAGAAGTTCTCATGCATAAGAAAGCATTTTGACATGTGCAAAATATTTTATTCTTTGATCATTTAAGCCTTACACTTCTCTGGTTCTAATATGTGTCATATAGAGAAATACATAATATAACATACACTAATAAAATTCATTTATGCAGTACATATTGAAATTCCATGACATTTTTCCAGGTAACTTTATGTTTTCATGTTTTACCAGATTTCTGTAACTCACATTGATGTTTTAGAGTAGCCTAAATTGCGAGTACCACAGAAAATCAAGTTGGATTAAATCACTATTTCTTGAAAGAAGAAAACATCATTTAAACCTTTCTGATTTGTGACCTATGACTGCACTCTGTTAAATGTGATTCAAAGGTCAAATCTAGCTGAAAGCCAAGGAACACAGCACAAATTCATTATTCTATTTTAATTCATGTAGTGACACAGCTAAGATCTCACAAATGCCTGCACTTCTGACCCAGAACTAAAATGAAATCCATCTCCCTGAAGGAGATCACGAAGCCTCCAGCAAGGAAAACTGCCAGGGGCCGTGGTGAAAGAGATCATGCTGTATCTAGGAAACCCTTGGAAATACATTGTTGCTGTCCCATGACAAAGTGCAGACTACACACTAAAGAAAAGTGCCTTGCATTTCTCATCAGGAAGGAAGTCAGTAATACATGTCACAACTCTATCAAATATGTGGCTTTAAAGCAAATGGGAGAAGTAGCCGCCAAGATTCATGACAAGTTCATGAGGTTTCCCAACTGAGGGATTTTAGAGCTTACTCATTGTGGTCCTTCTGTTTGAATTAAAGGCAACTAAAGGCAAAAAAAAAATTATAATACTTGATATTGCATATAGCTTGTTAGCGGCAGAACTAGGACAAGAGGGCAGGGCTCCTGATCTTAGTCAGCTCACTCTACTAATGCGTTTCTGTCACAATTTTATACACATAAGATGGTTTTAGGTTTATAAAGTCATCACAGGATGCTAATAGTTTTTTGGACCATGTATATTCAGTGGGGTATGATAACACTCTTAAAAGAATGAACAGTGCTCTCTAGAGATCAAAAAGTCTCAAAATACTAGATATTTTTATAGTTTCACGTTCACATAAGCCCTAAGGGGGAAATGTATATGTGTATACACACATATATATATATATATGTATATATATATATATGTATATATATACTGGTCTAACTGTATCACCAAAGTTTCAGGGTAAATCTGGGAAGGCCAAGTGTTGGGAGAAAGAAGAATCAAGAGACAAATGTCTAAAAAACCTGAAAGCAATATTAAGCAGCATTTTCAAAGTTCTGCCCTGGGCCCTGGTCACATTGTTTTCTGTTGGCCAAAATGTTGATTTCACACAAATGCTAGACATTCTACCTCAGTTTGTTTCATGATCTAATTCAATAAACTGAAATCTGGAAGCATTCTTTACTATTTTCATCCACATTTGGGGATCTGTGGTGTAGCACACAGTATGCATTGAATAGTGTCAAGTTTGTGCCTTTACCATTGTAGACAAAACAAATAAAAAAGGCTATTGTTGTGAGCTTAGAATATGAACAACTTACACACACACACACACACACACACACACACACACATAAACAGAAATTTAGGAACTCATATACAAGAATACTCATAGGCAATGATACTCAGATAGGGTCTGACTCCTCTTCATCAACTATAAATATTATTTCCTGTTGTTCTAATGAGGTCCTTTAAGCTCCAAGTTCTTTTCCTCTCAACTTAAAATTATTTATCACACATGGTTTAGAAAGAACTACAAAAACCAATACATAAGCAGTAAGTTGGGAACTTAGTGGACTCTGAATAATAATTATTGTAACAGTAACAATAATGGCAGCAGTGTTAAGTAGCTGTTATTATCATTAATATCTTCAGAAACCAAGAGACAGAATAGTTGTATAGTTGTTGTAGACAATTTGTTTCTGTAGGCTTTCCCAGCAGACCTCTCTTTAGAAAGGCTCTCCCTCCTTTACTCTGCCTATCCCCACTTTAGATTTTTCTTATTTTTTTCACATTGAACTCTCCCCCACTTGCCTTTGGCCCTTTCATTGGGATGTGTTTGCAGAATGTAGTATGCCATGCATTTATGCCAGCCCTGAGATAACCCAGCTTCCTTCAGATCCAGTATCCACTTACTTCACAAATGTTTATTACTTTTTTACTACATTTATTCTGTACCAAGTACTATTTCAAGCGAACCATTCCAGGTATTATGGTATAGCTGTGAACAAAACAGAAAGAACCTGCTCTCACGGAATCTTTGTTTTTCTAGGGTTAAAAGACAGCAAACTAGTGAATACACAGTTTACTAATAGGAAATTTCTAAGAGAAAAAATTAATGAACCTAATAAGTAAAAGTAGCGGTATAAGAATCATGACTAAATCTTAATGCTATTGAGACTGTGACCCAAATGCATGGTGGAAATGGACAGTTCAGATACAACCCGAAAACGAAGCCTTTTCATGACTGATATGGGTCAGATATGTAGGGCTACACAGAACATTACAGGAAGTTAGTCATACAGCAAAGGGGAGTGAAATTGTGTCTTATGCTCCTCAACTCCTAAGATATATTCAACATCGAATAAGTGATTTGGAAATAAACCAGTCCAGTTAAAATCGTGTGTATAGTCAGCTCAGGCGATATGCAAAGACTGTTTTGTGGTGTTCTGTTTAGATAGGTACAACGTAAGGTAAGTTTGGAAACAGGTTCCACAGTAGGTCATATTTCTTAGAGAAATCACCACAAACTTCTGGCTTTATCTTTGCCAATCTTGTGCTAATAAACAATTACAGGCTTGGTGGGGGAGCAGCAAGAATGGAGATAAAGGGTTTATTAAGTAAATTGTGAGAGTGCATTTACTTCACAGCAGTTTTTCTCAGGTTTTTACCAACTATTTCATAAGAAGAAAATATACTTTATCCCATCTAATCAATTTCTCAAATACCCCCCAAACTAAGTATTGTTGATATTTTATCAAGAAAAACATCAGCAGACAATTCGAGATGTAGGAAAAAATTTTAAGATAAAAAAAATTTTGTTTGAGGAGCCTCAAACAAATAGTTGAAGCAAGTATTGGCAAGAGAAAGAAAGAAAGAAAGAAAGAAAGAAAGAAAGAAAGAAAGAAAGAAAGAAAGAAAGAAAGAAAGAAAGAAAGAGTAAGAGGCTAAGGGGGTAGGGGGTTAGGGGGGAAGGGAGGGTGTTGGAGGGTGGATGGAGGGAGTGAGGAGAGAGAGAGGGAGTGAGGGAGAGAGAGAGAGAGAAAGAGAGAGAACAGCCCAGGATGATTAATCAAGTTTGAATTTCAGCCCAATAATAAATTTTCAGTCTAAGTGTATTCTATCAATATTTAATTGGCCATTCTGTAGTTTGACAGGCAACCCCACCCTAAGTAGATAAGAGCCAAGCAGAATTGGTAGTGGATTCTTATGGCCTCACTCCCTTAATGTCAATCTAGTCTAGCTATGCTATTGAGATGGCACATAGGATAGTATGCCCGTAAATCTGCCTGTCATTTTTGTACAGCTTTTTAATCCATTATTTGATATGTATTAAGTATCCCACAGATATATACATATATATGATATATGATGTATTATATTTGTATGATATAAGTCTAGCAATATGTATTTATATGCAGCTTATATATAAAACTCATAAGTAAATGTTTATTGAAACAGACTAGTTGAGCATTAATGAAAGAGGAGCCAGAKTTGGAGAACTCTGTCTCAGTCAATAAAGAGTAGTGAGCTAGTCTGTCAGTTGCTTTATCCTTAAAACAATATTTAAATGAAGAGACACCTTGTTTGCTTAATAAAATGCCACTACATTGTTTCATTTGGGGAATAGGTGAAACTGACCAGAAGTGACAAAACATGTTCTYGTGCCACAAAACAGCTGATGATCCACTAACATAAATTGCTGAGGTAATCACAGAGACATGACGCAGTTACCGCATTCTGCTCCTCACTTAAGGAAAAGGAACATGGGCTAGGGGTTTATCCTTGCACTTCTGATGGCCAGTCATACCCTGCTCGTATCATTCAGACAACTGTCTGCTCATCTTGAAACCAGGAAAGGAAAGAGTGGAGAGAAAGCAAGAAGCCACACATCAGCCCCACACATCAGGCGACATTGTGCTCCCAGAGAATCTAGAGACAGATGGTGGCTTATAGCCGACATCCATTTTAAATGAGAGTGGATTGAGCATAATGCCCCCCTTTGGTAATGGACACATCTTTGCGAAGTTATTGCTGGCAGCACCTTCTAACATGCTGATTTGCTAAGACAAGATTTTTATTGCATCTAATCTTCTGAGGCAAATACGGTTGGGTACATGCTTTTCGTGTATCATTTTTACTAGAACTATCTGCATTAGAGAGTGGCTAAATTGTTTTCCATATTTTATAGCATATCTCTGATGTTCCACCGCAAACAACATTGATCACTAAGTCCATTAGCTGATTATGATATCCTGAAAGGAGACACTTCCTTTGGGAAAAGCCATTATTTGAAATGAAATGAAGACTCAGGCTACTTAGGACTAGTGGGCTGGAATCTTGAGAGCAACTGCTTAATTCCACAAAGAAAAATAATTAGCCTGAACAAAATATGTGATTGGAAATGTATGTGTATTTCCAAAATGGATAAGTCACTTAGACACTTCTCAATATCTCAGAATGTCCCAGGAAAGATGACAAGAGCTTTTAGGTTACAAAGCAGTTTTCATTGTTAAACACACCTAAAAAATACTCATAACACTATAAGTGTTCTAAGATGATATCAGAAAGAAATAGCAGGATGTTAATGTAGGGACTTGTTGACACAGGTTGGGATCAGTTAGAGGCACACAGTAACTGTGACATATCCCAGAAATTAACAACAAGAAAAACAGTTATCACTGCCAATTGTAGCTTCCTGGGGTAGACTGTTAGTGGGAGATAAACTATACTCCTTCTGGGGTTATGCTTATAGGAGCCAGGACCCTGAGAGGAGATTTTCCCATTGGCCTGCATTCCCAGTGCATGTTCAATCTTTGAGGGAGTCATCTTTCAAAGCTCAGTGAGTTCCACACTCACTGACCCTTTGACTTCCAACAGTATTTTCCTTTGTCTGCAGAGCCTTATAAACAGTAATACAGTAATAAAGAACAAAGCTGGGAATGGATCTAGAAGCCAAGGGGTAACCCAATCTTTTTTTTTTTTTTAATTAGAATAGTTTGCCTATTCTTTGGAACATCACTGCAGCTGCTCCTGAGCATGGCAAACTCTGATACACGGAGGCACAATGTTATGCACACTAAGGAAACATGGAAACCTGTGCTAGTGATTGTGAAAGGGAGGAGTTAACTATTTCTCAAAACTTCTGTCATAAGCTACTGTGGGAATCTTCCTGGCTTCTCTCATGCACAGACACTTCAGGAGAAGTGCCTGATGGCCAACAGTAGCCCCTCGGATCCATACTTCCTCTCTAGCAGATGATTGGTGTGGCTCTTCTGTACAGGTGCCCCTTTTCAGAGCAGCCAAAAGGGAATCTGCATCTCTGTAAGGCTATGAGCTACAATAGCTATATAAGCCTCTGACAATATCAATTCCTCTCTTTGAAGAGAAGCTCCAATTGCAAAGAAGTCCTTTGTGCCTGATGCTGAAGGCCCCTGCCCTTCCTTGGCAAGAGTGCACACAGCTCTAGTCATGAAAAGCCAGAAACTTCCCAGCATGTGAACTGCTATACTGCCTCAGGTTTTGGTTTCAGCCAACTATGTTGTCTCTAATGTTAACGCATGATTCGTGTTTGTTGTCTAATAAAATCCTTAAGTACAGGGAGTAGGGGTGGCTCAGTAAAGCTACTGCTCTACAAGGATGAGGATACAAGTTCAGATACCAAACATCAACATAAAAGTTAGGTGAGTCTGTGCCTCATCACAGCCCCAGAATTCTGGAATAGAGATAGGATAATCCCCAGTCTAGGCAAAATAGTGAGTCCCATGTTCAATGAGAAATCCTGTCTCCAAAAATAAGGTACAAAGCAATAGAGAAAGATGTTTGTTGTGAACCACTGGCTTCCACATATGTACACATCAACAAGCACCCTTCCCCCACATGCATAACACACACACACACACACACACACACACACACACACACAAATCTTAAGTGTTTTGCATTCCAACTAATAATACCCTCATAAGAGCTTCTAGACACTAGGAATATAGGCCCCATTATGAGCTAAGTTCTAACTAATCTCATACTTCTAGAAGCTTGTGGATTGCTTTCATCATTATCTATACTTTAAGAGTTGTGAGATCTGCTGGTGGGACTGCAAGCTGGTACAACCACTCTGGAAATCAGTCTGGCAGTTCCTCAGAAAACTGGACACAATACTTCTGGAGGACCCTGCCATATCACTCCTGGGCATATACCCAGAAGATTCCCTAGCATGCAATAAGGATACATGCTCCACTATGTTCATAGCAGCCTTATTTATAATAGCCAGAAGGTGGAAAGAACCCAGATGTTCCTCAACGGAGGAATGGATACAAAAAATGTGGTATATATATACAATGGAGTACTATTCAGCCATTAGCAACAACGGATTCATGAAATTCTTAGAGAAATGGATGGAGCTGGAGAACATCATACTAAGTGAGGTAACCCAGTATCAAAAGAATACCCATGGTATGCACTCACTGAGAAGTGGATATTAGCCTAGAATCTTGGAACACCAAAGACAAAATCCATATACCAAATGCTGTCCGACAAGAAGGAAGGAGTGGACCCTGGTTCTGGAAAGGCTTAATGCATCAGTGTAGGGGAATACCAGAACAGGGAAGTGGAAAGGGATGGATGGGGGAACAGGAGGAGGGAAAAGGGCATGTGGGACATTTGGGGGGGGGCAGGAAACCAGGAAAAGGGAAATGAAATGTAAATAAAGAATATATCCAATAAAAGAGTTGTGAGATACAGGCAAAGGGTGTTTAATACATTTTGAAATATATAAAGTCAGTAATTGGTGCCTCTGAATCAGAATCCTGTATTTAAGCATTATTTGAAGGGCTGTTACTCCAAGATAACTTTGTAAGGAGTCCTGGCTCTGAGGTTTGTTTCTGTTTAGTCCTTGGCACTGGGTATTGAACTCAGGCTTTTCCATATTCTAGTTCAGTCCTATCCATATTCCTGTTTTTATACTTGATAAACAATGGAATTTCCCTGATGGGCCCAGAGCTGACTACTTGCTCCTTGCTGTCCCCTGCTGAAGACAATGTAGAGGACAAAGAAATGTCTCAGTCAGCAAAATATATGCTATGCAAGCATGAGGACAAGGGTGGTATACCACAGAACTTGTAATTAAAAAAATAACAGCCAGGCCTCGTGATGCACATGTAAGAATCCATGGGGGTCACTGCTTAGCCAGCCCAGCCTTCTCAGTGGGAAATGCTATCTCCAAACAACAACAAGGTGGATAGCAACTGAAGAAGATATAATAGGTTATCCTCTGGCCGAGATATATACACCCATATATCCACACATTCCCACATGGACACATACACACACTAGAAAGAAAATGGAAACACTCAGAAAGAGGTGAGTAGAAAGCAGAGCACAAAGGTAGCAAGTGGGTAGAGGCCTTGAGGGCAGACCGTGAGACATAGCCAGTGCAGGGGCCCAGGCCAGAGGCTTTCTGCAAGAAGAGGCCAATTCAGATACTTTTGAGCCTCACTTTCTCAACAATTTGATACCAACTTTCTGATTTTTTTCACCCAAGACTTCTATTGTTAAGAATGTGTCTCAGTATACCAAAAGCTGGTTGATTGTTGTGCCTAGGAGCCTAGCAGTTAAAACACAGAATGGGTTCTAATCACACAGAGCTGTTATTCTAAGGTCTGTCTTAACTTCCTTTCCTGTGCTGTGACAAAATACCCTGATTGAAGCAACCTACTCAGGAATGGGCTTATAAAGCTCACAGTTCAAGGCTATCTGTTATGATGTTGTCTATCACGGTGGGAGAATTGAGGTAGCAGGAGGTTGAGGAGGCTGGTCATATCACATTCACAGTCAGGAAGTAAAGAGTTATAGATTCTCAGTCTGCAATCTCCATTCATCTATTTCATGATCCTTGTACCCAGGAGTGCTACCACCCATAGTATGGAGGTCCTCCTACCTCAATGAATGTAGTCAGTCATATACAGAGACCTAACTAGCTGCTGATTCTAGAGGCTGTCGAGATGACAACATTATCATAGTCCAAAAAAACTAGTTCTATTTACTTTATTTTATTTTATTTTAATGTGTGTGTGCATTTATAGGGGCACACATGTAAATGTGTATGAATATGTGTTTGGTTGTATATATGTCTGAGTTTGCACAAGGAAGACCAGGAAACTCATCCTCAATCCTCATGCTAGTCACTGAGGCAGTGACTTTCACTCAAATGCAGGGCTTACTGACTTGTCTAGTCTCACTTGCCAGCCTCTTCTGCAGAGGTCTTATATCCATCTTCTAAGGCTGCAACTACAGTCTGACAGCTACTCCTGTCTAGCATTTATGAAGGTTCTGGGGGATCTGAATTCTGATCCTCACACTTGCCAGCAAGCATATTTTATTTATTTGTATTTCAAATGTTATCCCCTTTCCAGGTTTCCCCTCTGCAAACCCCCTATGTCATCCCCCTTACCCTGCATCTATGAGGATGCTCCCCCACGCACCTTCCCACTCCTGCCTTACTGCCCTAGCATTCCTCTACACTGGAGCATCAAGCCTTCACAGGACCAAGGGCCTCCCCTCCCCACTGATGCCAGAAAAGGCCCCTGCAGTTCCTTTATTCCTTCCCCTAACTCYTCCATTGGGGTCGTTTTGCTCAGTCCAATGGTTGGCTGTGAGCCTCTGCATCTGTATTGGTTAGATTCTGGCAGAGTCTCTCAGGAGACAATTGGATCAGGCTCCTGTCAGAAAGCACGTCTTGGCATCCTCAATAGCACTTTTGACCACTGAGTTACCTCCCTAGCCCCCCCCCCAAAAAAAACTAGTTTTAATTTCGCATGCTAGATTCTGGCTCATTATTTTTAAGTGTAATTTGTAATAAACTACAAGTTCAAGTAAAGTTATAGACTCATGACCATGCAGATCTGTGTGATTCCATAAAGTAGATATTCTGGTGCAAACACCTCCAAGATTTCAACAAGACCAGGAACTGTGGTTATTTCCTGTTTTTCTGATGACTACCTGTACACACCTAATAATCCTGATTGATAATACAAAAGTTATTTGCAGCCATTTCTTAACTTTGTATAAATGGAATCAGGAGAGTATATTCCTCTCTTCTAGCTTCTTTACTCTGTGTCATGACATTCTTTTATACTATAGAAGTTTCTTCTTCAAAGCCAAATATTGTTTCATTGTGTGATTTACCCTAAGTTTTCAGGTTTAGTTCAAGGAGTGTTTGTGTGAAGCTTATAATACATTTTTACTGTTTCACACATGTACAGAATTGAATGTACCATGGAATAGAATTACTGAAGCATGGTAGATGGATAAGTCCTGGTAAATCCTCTAACATGCAAACTATGTGAGACTGTCAGTTGTGTCGTGCTCTTGTTAACAGTTAACACTGTCAGGTTTTGTTGTTGTTTCTTTGTTTTGTTGTTGTTATTGTTTTTTAGCTTTGTCCGTTCCTAGGATATGTAGGATCTGTACCTGATGGAGTCTCTTGTCCATTTTTCAACTGTGCTTTCTGAATTTTTCTTACGGATTTGTAGATGCCAGTGACATGGTCTGGACAGGAATCCTTTGTCAATTATACTGTGAAGAGATTTCCCCTTTTATCTTCTGCAATTTATTTCGCTGAACAAAAACTAATGTTCTAAAGAAGTACCATTTGTCAATTAGCCCGGCATTCCTTGACCATGTGCTCCTCCTTCCACATTTTTATGAAGCCATTCTTGACATACAATTTTCTTGC
The DNA here is from genome assembly GCA_002335545.1 of Apodemus speciosus. Lineage (NCBI taxonomy): Eukaryota > Metazoa > Chordata > Mammalia > Rodentia > Muridae > Apodemus > Apodemus speciosus. The sequence goes on from BDUI01000241.1 coordinate 196,001, forward strand.
TAGTTTCATCAGTGATGCAGTCCTCCATATCACACATTTAGGAGTTTCCCCTTCAATGTTGTTCTTCATCTTTATGATCTTCAAAGTCAACTGTTAGCTCTGTCTCACAGGCTTGAGAGATTCTCTCATAATTCTGTCATAATTTCTCTTAAATCACAAAACATTTAACCCCCCAGACAGGTTTAGCAAATATGTGTAATTTCTTGAGTCTTCTCTCTCACAGACAGGAGTACTGTGGCTGTAACATACTCTAGTGCTTTTTCTCACTGGAGTAGTTTCTCCCCTTTATTCAAAATGCCTCACCCATTCACAACTGCAGTATAAACTCTATACAAAATGGTGGCATAGAATGGTGAGTAGAGTCAGACAGGGTACATACCTTTATGGAGCTTACAGAGTTCCTGCATCTACAGTCACACATTCTGATAGAGATATAACTGCACAGACTATTACAAAGACAAGCACCATGATCTTGGGGTGCAACAGGGGTGTTTCAAGGTCTTTGTTCATCGGTGAAAATCAGGCAAGGGCTTGATGATAAAAATGCTCATGTTTTATTGATCTTGGGATACAGACTAGAGAAATTATAGAAGCTCAGCAGCTGGGCCAGGTAATGCCTCAGTAGGTACCTGTGGTCTGCAGAAGTAAGAAAACACAGGGACAGGAGTCACATTAGAAAATTACAAGTGACCAAAGTACACTCTGGGAAGTGAATATTTGTTTGTTTGTTTGTTTACTTATTTATTTATTTATTTATTTATTTATTTATTTATTTATCCTGTTCTAAAGCATGGGTTTTTCTCTTCCAAATTGCTTGGGAAAATGGTGTTTCACAAATATTAGGAGCTGCCTTTCTCATCTAAAAAATCAGACAGGAAGCCTGATTTCTTTGTTACTGGGTGCTCCTGTGCGATATGGCCTCCTTTACATTAATCGTCTGTTGGAATATCTACAGATGTTCGTAGCAGTAAGCAGTAACCTTATTAGATTTGTATCTGCATAGAAGTGAACAGTTCCACACTCTGCTTCATCTCAAAGAGGCCATCTAATCACTTTCATCCTTTTGTCCAGGAATGCTGGGGTGTCTGGTCATCTTAGTATTAATTGTTTTAAAAGTCTGCATTGTAAGTTAAAAAAATAATCTAATACTGTCAAATGATTTGCGGAGAATGCTTTATTTTCAGTATAGTTGTTTTAAAAGTCTGTCTGTATCATATTTTAACTGCCTTATATTACATTGGTATGTTCCTTATTTATTTCAAATGACTATAGTATTATATTTCTTTGAATATGGTGAAATGAACAAGGACACCTAAAATATACCTAAACTAACAGCTTTGTTTTTCATTATTCTCTTTGTATTTAAAAAATAATGAAAGTACTGGAAATGAAAAGTCATTTTGCCTTTAGAATGCTTTTATATATGTTTGTATAGTTGTTTGCTTTCCTACATAGATATAATTCATTCAAAGACATGCCATCTCAGGCCAGCAAAATGACTAACTAAGTGGTCAAAGGAGCTTATCATGCAAATTTAGCAATCTGAGCTCACTCCCTGAAATCCATATAAAGAGTCAGATGTGAGGTGTGTTCCTCTGTAATCCCAGAACTCCTATGGCAAAATGGACAATGTAGACAGGAGAACACTTGTACAACTGCAAACCAGCTAGTCCAGGGTCCAAAGCATGGCAGAAACAAGAGAAGCCCTGTATCAGACAAGGTGGAGAGAAAAAACTGACCAACTGACCACTGACTGCTTTCCTCTGACCTCCAAATGTGTAGCATGGTATGTATGTGCCCATATTTACACACACACACACACACACACACACACACACACACAAACACACACACACAGAATGAAATTTAACAAAATGAGAAATGGTATTGTAGTGCCAGGCATGGTGGCACACACCTATAATTCCATCATTCTAGAAGCAGAGGCAGGAGGATATGTCTGTTTGAGACCATCCTAAACTACATAGTGAGAGTCTGTCACTGTTGGTTTAGAAATCAGTACAAGGTAATGAATGACTTTTCACGCTATTACATTGCTGGATGGTAACAAATTTGTGGCTCTTACAGAGACACTTATCTAATGCATTTGACCTGGAGCTTCTTAACCTGATTCTACAAGAAAACAGCATGTAGAATGCTGTATGGTGGGTAGCCAGTGGGGCATGCAAGACAAATTAGAGTCAGAAAGATGACCAAGATGTGACCACATGACAATGTTTTTTTAAATGCACAATAGAAGGAAAAAACAAAGGAGGTAAATTATATTTATGACAGTAGAAAGGAAATAAAATATAAGCAGTGAGTAGTGAAATTTTGATAGAAACTCAGTTGTATCATACTGATATAACAAACTAATATCTGAAAGAAGCCAGATATTGAGGTATATACTGTTGTGCATGGGAAACAGCATGAAATTTATTTACTTGAACTATTACATAATTTGTTGGTAGTCTACAATCTGGTAGACCCTTTCTTTTAATTTCTTTTTAATGGTTTTAAATATTTTATTTCATTCATTTTATTTTATGTGTAAGGTTGTTTTCCTGTATGCATGCCTGTTTACCACATCTGTGCCATGCCTGTGGAAGCCAGAAAGTGTTATAACCTCTGGAACTAGAGTTACAGACAGGTTGTCAATCACCATGTGGGTGCTGGGAGCCAAGCCCAGTCCCCCTGGAAGAACAGCCTGGGCTCTTGACCGCTGAACCATCTCTCTAGCCCCTAGATCCTTTCCTTAAAGCAGACTTTTCTTAGTTCAAACATTCCTTTTTTATGCACTCAGTAACTGTTCAATAAGGATCTGACATATGTCACTCTAGTACCACCTCAGTAGACAGTAGTACCTGAAAATAATATATTTTCTTCCATAGGTTCTCAAAGTAGTAAAACTGGTGGACCTAGATGCATCATTCCACAGCCAAGTGCACTTACTTAGAGAACTCATTGCCTTCTCCTTCTCACACCTTCTTCTTCCCCATGTCTCTTCAGTATTGATGCAAACTGCAAACGCATCATGTGGGAATACATATGCATGCTGAAGGACAAGTCACATCACAGTGAGGTCAGCCATCAAGAGGATCTCCCCCTTTCCTTCTCTTGCTCTGTCATCAAATCCATAGGCCACCTTCCTGCTCTTTCCTCTTTCCCAGCTGTGGCAATAATCTAAGGACTCCAGAGGTGACAGGTGAGCTGTGAAACAAAGGACAATCAAGTAGGAAGGTTCCCTGGTTCCTGTAGAGAGGCTGAAATTGTAGATCAATGTCCCCTTGGGCTTGAATGCTCAGATTCGAGGGCTTAATTACCTGTGCATGTGTAAAACCTTTGTGTATAATGTTTCTCCCATTTACTTAGTTGCGTGAGTTGAGGGAGATAAGGCTCAGCTCTTTCAGAGATCTTAAGGTGCATTATACTCAAAGAACATCAATCAGTTTACACACTGCTGAAAGTTTTCCCAATATGTAATTGTATCTGCAAATATCTGCATGAGTGGGGAATTTGCAATCCCCTTAGTGATGTACTGTTATACCTGAGAAGGCCCTGAGTAGGGTATGGGCAATACATTACAATCAGCTGAGTAGTCAGTTCCTGGAGCATCTCACTTGCCTGGTCTGGAATATAAAACTGATTGCTTAATTATGTGTGTTCAAGGATAAACCATTGGCCTTGAACAAATAGGATGGATTAAGAAGAGACAAAAGCCTGGTAGAATGGTGTATGCCTGAAATCCCTGCTCCTTGTAAGGGTCATGTGCTAGAGACAAGACTGGGCAAAATAATAAAATCTTGACTGAAGTAAAATAAAATACATAGGAAAATATATTGCATTTGGAGCTTAAGTTCTGCAGGCAAATGTTGCTCGTTCTCCCCAATGTATCTGAGTTAAAACTGCCCCCAAAACCTTTTCTAGTTTTTATCCTTCCAGTGTCTTGTTATAAGTCACTGACTCTTTAGAAGTTTGACATTTGTGCTTAGGACAAGCATCAGACATCGGGTCATTTGTGTAAGTAACTTATACACCTGCTGAGAGCTTTGAATTATCTGGGAGAATTAAAGCAAGGATCCCACAGTGACAATTCTATTGGCTCATGCATTGGTTTTTGCTGCACCCACATTTGCAGAGGCTTGCTTCTGCTTAAGGTGAAAAATCTGTAAGTCTGATTCACAGAATAGAGATGAAGTTATACTCAGGGTACATATTTAAATAACACATGAAATGACATAAGGTGAAGAAATCAGTATTTTTCCATTTACCTTATGATGTCTTTTGCATGAAATTTGAAAATGGCAGATTATTAAACTTCAAATAATGCTTTTAGCATCTCTTCTCTAATAACTATTTCCTTGAAGTGAGAATGACAGTTTTAGGCTAAACAGGGGAGTATGATTTCAATTTCTATCTTGGCATACTCAAACTTTGTTATTAAATTGAAACTCAGTAGGTTACTGTGGTTGTCAGACAATTCCATAGACCAATTAGAGTTTTTCCTTGAAATATTTGCCACATTTCAAATGAGTGTTGCCTTAGGTTTATATGCTATGCTAAAACAACATGACCAAGACAACTTACAGAATGAAGTGTTTTTTCAGGCTTATGGTTAGAGAGGGATAGGAGACCTTCTCTGTTACTGTGAGGAAGAATGGCAGGACTCAGGCCTAGTAGCTGGGGCAGTAAGCTGAGAACTCACATTTTATATTGCAAAGCAAGAAGCAGAAAATGTAAACTGGGAAAGGCATGTGGTCTTTGAGACTTCAAATTCCATCCCTGGTTATATAGCAATGGCGCACCTCTTAAACTCACCCCAATCCTTCCACCAACCTGAGACCAAGTATCCTAATACCCTAGACCAGGAAGGGGGTGTGGGGAGTGGGGGGCATCTCATTCAAACTACCGCAGACRTGAACAATTAGGTATTTAGCATTCAAAATTATGTCCTTTCTGAAACTTGAAACCGAATCAAATTACGTTTGTGCATCTTTTAATTTTTTATTTCACAAATATATAATCAATCTCTGCTAGATAAAAATGAGCACTGATGTACTAAACTACTCACAAAACTCTCAGGGAACTCATGGGTTTGTAAGAGGCACTAGGTTATAAAGTAAGAGATATACAAATTCAGAAATGATAGTTACTCTTAGGGCAAGTTTGCAGAGCAAAACAAGAAATTTTGGACCTTGAGCATGAAAATGAAAAGGAGAGAGAGAATATAGGAACAACATTCCTAGCATTAGAAACAGCACAGGGTAAAGGTTCCCTGACATAAGTAAACTTGGCCTTTCCAAGTAATAGCAATTCTTTGACCTACCCCTGAGGGACAGCTGTAGCTGAAAGATGAATATGGCCTTGTAGGCTAGAGTATTCTGGGTTATTACAATTTTTATTCTAAATAGAAAGGAAATTCTGTGGTGAATTTTTTTAAAAGCATGAAGCACTTCATTTTTGTAAAACATCATAATGTCAAAAGCAGTATTTAATGCAAGCAGAATAAAAAAGATAAAATACTCGTCTATAAGAGATAGGGCATCCAAGACTGTGGGGAGACAAAGAGGATGGTTTCGATTTTATTGTGATAAGTATTGGAGAGATGTCATGAGAATGAACTAAATGAGGGGCATGGAAGAGGCACAAGTGTGATGGACTATCCCCAGGTCTCTGGGTTGAGCAAAAGTAGTTGAGCTATTTAAAGCTTGTAGGAAGTGGGTGGAATTGCTCCTAGGTCTGTTGTATTTTAATGTGTCTTAAGGAATTTGAGATGCATTTTCCACATGCTAAGTATCTTTCAGAAACCAACCATACCTAAGTGCCAAGGGACATTTCTGCATGACTTCAGAGTTCGGAGAAGAATGGGGCAAATAAATGATAAAAGTTTAATCACAGTATTTTTTCATACATCTACACACACATACACTTGAACACACATACGTACACACATACACACATGAATGAACATGGGTGCATACATTCAAACACAAATATAGGCACATGCACACAGACATAATACAAACACATGCACATATGTTCACATACATAAGAACACACATGCACATGCATGCACATACATATGCATGCATGAGCACATACAAAGAAAGAGACTTTGTATGAGTGGAAAGTCATACAGAAGAGGCCAGCTTTGTGACATCCTATGTGCCTTTTATCCATCCATCAGTTCATAGCTACTCTTGTCTCAGCATCACTTACCCTTGTCCTGTCCCCACCCATTATCACTAACTCATTTTAAACAAATCTTAGATTTCTAGTTTCCATCATAAAGGTCCATATGGATTCCAAACAGACAAGCACTTTGTTGTTTTTATTTTAATATATTTTTTTCTTGTAAAATAGATTCCCGAAGCAGCTTCCCTTCTCTCCATTCCCCCTAGGCTCCTACCAACCTCTCCTCCCTCCACTCCTCCCAGTTCCCCTGCTCCTTTCTCCTCCAGATCCAGTGATCTTCCATTTCCTTTTAGAAAAGAGTGGGCCTCCCAGTGTTATCAAACAAACATGGGATAATAAGATACAACGAGACTAGGCACAATCCCTCAGATCAAATACCAAAATGCAGTCAATTAGCTACAGTACAAGTAAAAAAAAAATGTTTTAATGTTGTTGTAGGTCTGGTCAGTGTTTCAATGTTTTGACTACCCATAAATTCTTATAGACTGTATTTTAATCAAAATATGAATAATGTCCATATATTGCAATTGATTCATTTTCACGTTTCTTTCAATTTGCAGGCTTTCCTTTCTGCCCTTCTTTTTCCCTCTCAGTGATTTATTTGTTTATAAATTAAAATTGTAGTGCTTTCCACATTCTTTCAAGTTACACTTTTCTGTTTTCTTCACCCCTGTTCTAACTTGCTTTCCATTACCATCATAAACACTCTAACCAAAAGCAACATGGGAAGTTTAATTGTTTTTTTATAGTCCACCATGACTGACTGGAAATCAGGACCAGAACTCAAAGCAGGAACTTGGTGGTAGGAATCATGGAGGAAATTGCTTGCTGGCTTGCTCCCAATGGCTTACTCAGGTACAGTTTTATACAACTTAGGACTGAAGTGTGTTTGGCCTAATACTGTTTGTGTTATAATGCTAATTTTGGACCTCAAAACTGCTTMCACAAATATCTGCATATAAGACACTGAGGGACCCTGCCCCCAGTTGGCTCTGATTGGTAAATAAAGATGCTAGCAGCTAATGGTTGGGCAGGATAGACAGAGGTGGGACTTTTAGGATTCCCAGGTGTGGGAGAGAGAGGAGAGGAAAGAAGAGAATTGCCATGAGAGTGATGTAGATCAGACCAGCCACATAAGAATTCCAGTAAGTTGCTCTACTGGCCTTTTCCAGCATTGGGTTTGTGGTAGCAGAGATAAAATATAGGTTTTTAAAGAATGTTAACTCCAGAATACTAGAGAGGAGTGTTTGCTAGCTGTGGGAAGGAGGGAAGGATTAGAAGTGYCCAGCCATTAAGTCAAAGCATATTAAAATTAATTGCTACATGCACGAGTGAGTGTATGAGTGTGTGAGTGTGTGTGTGTGTGTGTGTGTGTGTGTGTGTGTGTGTTTCTTTCATTTGCAGATCCAGATAGCTCTTGGGCAAGTGCATGCATGGGATCTGTTTGGAGCACAGAGGTGGTTAACTATGCCTCATGGGACCACATTCCTAGGGGTGGCACTGCCAACAAGGGTCTGTGCCTCCCACATCAATCATTAATTAAGAAAAAGTCCCATAAACATGCCTACAGACCAATATAATGTTGGCTATTCTCTTAATTGAGATTTCCTCTTCCCAGAAGATTCTAATTCGTGTTAACTTGACAAAAATATAACCAACACACCACCATCTTATATTGCCTGTTATTTTCTTTTCTTGTTCTTTCCTCTAAAATAATTCTGAGATCTACAAGAGTTCACTTTATTTCTGTTGCTGTTTTACCAAGTACAGACTTGATTCCTTTTGGTCAAGAATATTACATGGGTGGGTCTTGTATGAAAATGTATTTCATCATGACTCTTCCCATAACTATGGCAGACACACATACTGAAAAGCTGGGACTGGGTGGGCTACCCACTGTGATAGAGATGCAACAACTGCCGAGAACTCAGTGTATTTATTATAGGCAGCAGGAAGGAGGAAGAGGGGGTAGCTAATTTGGGTGAGAGGTCTCTGGAGGGAAGCAGTCTTAGGTTGTAGTCATCCAAGAGTAGAAAGGTTTTGCATTCACTCATTACATTTAAAAATCAATCGTGTAACAAATACTGGTACTTGGATCAAAAGAGAGCATTGGCTTTTCTCTGAGCCTGATCTTGGCAAGTCCTTGACTTCTGAGGCATTGGGGTCCTTGACATGGCCATGTCCTGTCAACAATGCACACTCACTCAGGATCTTATTCTCTTCCAACATATTTGAGTCTTCACTGAACCTTAAGCACCCAATGGAATGAAAACTCATCACTGTCTTCTATTCCTGGTACCTTCACACTCATATTTTCTACTTAAGTCCCGATTCCTCCTTCTACCTGACCTATGGTATCATTCAGACTGCAGAACCATTTTTAGGACAGAGGGAGAACTTCCCAACCTGCTTTTTCCATGTTTTGTAACAGAGTCACCTAAAACACTCATAGAGGCTCTCTGCTCTCATACCTTAGCTGAGAGGTGTGCTGTTTCTTCTGTAGCACATGGGATTATTTTAGCAAACCTCTGGGTTTTCTTCATCATCCCATCAATGGAGGGGATGAAGGCTAGATGTTTTCTAGGTTAATGATTTCCAGATCAGTATTTTTGAAACCTAAGCACTAACACAGGAGCAGTACAGGAGAAAAGAGATCAAGAGATAGGAGAGTAGGGGTCACTATTGGTGATCATGATGGCCATGTAGCTGCTTGCTCCAAGAAAAGAGCTGGAGCAGCAGAGTTCCTTCTCACAGTTATACAGTAATGGATGCTTATGTGACTCATGCTGTTCTGTTGCTTCAGAAAGACTAGAGAAGTAAAGAAAAATGATAATATGGTAGTTGATTTTCTAATGCTCTTCAGCTATGTGAGATATTACATTTTATGAGCTTAATTTTGGTCTTTGACAATTTGTGTGTGTGTGTGTGTGTGTGTGTGTGTGTGTGTGTGTGTGTGTGTGTAATGTATTCTGATTTCTCTCCCCATCTTTTCCTATCTCCCCTCTACCCTTATCAACCCACTCATTCCCATTCCCTACCAGTCCCTTCCCTAGAATCATGACTTTTGGTTTGGTTTTGTGACCTATTTAGCATAACCAGCAATATCCATGTGGCCATTGGACCCTGGTGGGTTCATCRGTGGCTACAGAACTGAAGGCAATGATTTCTCTTCTCCCTGAATCTATCAGTAGCAAATAGTTCAGTAGTGAGGGGAGGGCTCCATCCACTCTTCAACATGGACAAGCCCTTTTTTGTGTAGACCCATTGAAGTCATCCTCAGAGGTTTTGAGTTCATGACTACAAAGGCTGTTTCTTGCCATGAAGATGACATGTCATAGCCCTTCTCCGTATCTTCCAGGTCTTACAATTTTCTACTCTGTTCCATAATGTTCCTAAGCCTCCTAGGGAGTTGTGTATATGTCTTGTTTGCAGCGGAACATTCATCTGTCTCAGTACATTATATAGCCAGTCACCACTGTTCACTGAAATAAAGTTTTCTGGTTAAGGCTGAGGATAATGTTCATCTGTGAGTACAAACATAAATATCTTGAAGGCAGCTCAAGTCAAATCAATTTAGCTAAATAACAGCACTCAGGGCTTGCAATTCCCCTTTGACATGTTTGTTTGTGTATTTATTTATTTATTTATTTATTTATTTATTTATTTATTCCAAGTTTACAGTACCAAGCATGGATTCTCTCTTGTGGAGCAGGTCTCAAAACCAATAGAGATCCCTTGGCTATCCTCATACTATTAGTGACTCTGTTGCTCAAGTGATTAATCTTGTTTAGAATATTAGATTTGTAGATCTTAGTACTCACAACTGGGTAAAAACACTSATCCTTTTCTCTCCCAGAAGCCCGTACAGCAACTCCCAAGATACTGAAAGCTAGTAGGCAATGAGGAGGCTTACAGCTCAGTTTCAGATTGGTTTCTGTACATCAGATGTAGTAGTATATCTTGCTTTCTACTCTTTCATCTTGTTTGTGACCAATTAAACCAAACAACAAAAGTCTACATTATTTTGCATACTCTCAGCTCTCCATCACCAACAACTCATGAAGAAGTATCCCCTGTCTGGTTCTAAGTTTTGTTTAATATCCTATAGCTTCTAGGAACAGATTGTTCTAGACTTTCAAGTCTTGATTTGACAGGAATAGTGCCATATTATTGGTTATCTTTTATTTTTTATAACATGTAGACTGTAAGTATTTGTAATATCTTTTTAAAGAAAAGCATTCTTTTGTATCTCTCTATTTAAATGAACCTAGATGGGTGGCAAATTATTTCTCCAGCATAGGGCAATAGGGTTCGTTTGAACAGTTATAATTGCAAACAAATGTTTTATCTAAAAATAATACCTATAAGACATGGGTGTCTTTCTTGTAAAGATGTGTTTCAAAGGAGAGAAAACATGAAGGATTAACTGTGCTCTTTGATCTGCATTTCTTTTCTTCAGTCAGATACAAGGACAGTGAGAGCTCAGTCTGCCTGCAGATTCCTTTAGTTTTTATCCTGATTATTGCTATTACTAGAGGGCTTCATTGTTTGAGCAGTGTATAGAACAAAGATCAAATTAAAACACCTTAGGCAGAAGTGGGGTGGAGAGTGAGTGCATAAGGTGAAACTGCTGTGGCGAAGGATCACTAATAGCTATAATTTTCTAGGGAGGAAAAAAAATCTCTTTCCCTCCAGCTTTACATTTATTTTTGAATTTAATATGCCAGCTCTCAAATGAATAACTAATCTGAAAGAGGAGTTGTACTGAAGAAATCATGAACACAGGTTAAGCACTTTGAAGCATAGCCTTGAACAATTGCAACACATCACTGCAAATGTCTTTCTAATTAGCTGAGATCTTGAGGCGGGTGTAGACTAGATTTACAGATGGCCAACCGCACCAGCTCTAAGGTCTATGGAATGAGTCTGAGAGCATAGGTTCTTTGGCTCTTCACTGAGAGGTCTTAGATGYGAACAACTGTTTGCTTGGTTTTACCTACTACATAAATATCATATGAATATAGAGTGACCTACTCAAAAGATGTCTTCCATTTGAAGACCTTCACTTTGTACAGATTGGATTGTAAATCTATGTAGTTAAACATCTTTATTTCTTGCTTTAAAAAAGACAATATCGCCGGGCGTGGTGGCGCACGCCTGTAATCCTAGCACTTGGGAGGCAGAGGCAGG
>BDUI01000241.1:243668-256398 GCA_002335545.1 Apodemus speciosus
TGTAGACCAGGCTGGCCTTGAACTCAGAAATCCACCTGCCTCTGCCTCCCAAGTGCTGGGATTACAGGCATGCGCCACCACGCCCGGCTTTTCTCTTATGTTTTACTCTGCACTACATCTTGCTCACTTCTTACAATTTTTGATTCACAAACTGTGTCTCTTTACAAAGTCAACCTGCATCCCATAGTTTTTCCTAAGCTGATTCTACCTTATGAGGTTGGCTTCTTCCTAATGTTTATAACCTAGTATATGTGTCTGTGTCTGTGTCTGTGTCGCCTGTGCCTGTGCCTGTGCCTGTGCCTGTGCCTGTGTATGTGTATGTATATATGTATGTGTATGTGTATAAAAGGACCTTATAAGTGAGTGAAAGGACCTTATAAACCATAATTCTATAAACAAATGGATTCCCTGTGTCCTCATCCTGAAACCATGCCTTTTTCATATTGTTTAAAATTTCTTCTAGAATGTTTCAATGTCTATGGATTTCATTGTTTTTTTTTTTTTTTTTTTTTTTTTTTTTTTTTTTTTTTTTTTTTTTTTTTTAGGATTGAAAGACCACATTTACACACAGGAAGCCCCTGGCCCTGGAGATTTTTATCACCACCTGGGAATAGCAGTTACTTGAAATGGGTGTGAGAAGAAGCCTGTCTTTGCTTTTAAAGGAAGTCACTGCAGAATAAACTCATGATGTGAGATGGAACATCTTTCTGAATAGGAACTGTTTGGAAACTCTTTTTCCTTTCCTCTGCCCGATTATACAAAGGAAAAATGTGGAAGAATGTGTTTTATTTATATGAAATTTTGAAGTAAAAATAACACATGGATTGATTAGTTATGTAACTCTATTCCAGCCTAGGAAATAAAGTAAGTCTATTCTATAAATGCTCTACCTTTGTGCTCTACCTGATGACATTTCCCTCAAGGGTAGCCAGCAGCATGAATTTTGCGTATATAATCAACTTACTTTTGTAGAATTTTATTGCCTATAAATTGGCACATGTCTCAAAGGGGGAGACAAGACACAATGACATGTTCATCATAATGAGATTTCCTTCTCCTAAGGACTTCTGCCCTTCAAGACATACTTGTTTCAGTCACTTCTCAGGCATTCAGATGGGTTTTATGTTTTTAGTCTAGCTGGTCCCATTATTCTCAATAAGACAATTAGCTCAAGATGAGCTAGAGTGTCAATTCTAAAGGCAGAATAACCTTTCAATATTTACTAAGCAAGACAAGTCCATGTCCTGTGACAACATATAAACTAAGGTTGGTAGCTGCTCACTAGAAAGCACTGGTCAGGTTTGAAGTTTACAGGGAGCAAGACAGAAGGACAGAATTTTAGGCCAGGTTGTAGAGCTGTGGAAGGACCCCACTGGGCAGCTGAAAGAGTACTCTTTTATTAGTGTCCCTTTCTTTGGAATAAAGATGCTTTTTAGCTCCATTTTGTCTTGGATGAATTCCTTCCTAGCTGGAGATATAAGTTTATTTTAAAGAAGGCCTAGACTCATAAAGTATTAACATTAACCTCACTAAAATGTTCTGTTTACATCTTCTGCTTGCTGCCTTTAAAGTTCTATTTCACATTTCTTGAATATAAATCCTTCGCTGGCCATCTGACCCTGTGAACAGAACATATTCTTTGCTGGTCATAAGCCTAACCTTAGTCTATTGAAGCCTCACCAGCTGGTTAAGGTTCTGCTGTGATGCCTATCTCTGGTACTTTAAGAAGATCACCATGAACATAGGTAGCCAAAACCTAAACCTCCCAAAAGCTAACTCACTTTAATAAAAAATATCACTATACCTATGACATTTTGAGCAGTGCTAATTCCTGAATTGTAAATAGAAATAAAATGTATACATGCATGTCAGAAAATATGTACATGTTTTATATAAATGAAATAAAAATATTGAGCAAAGAGTTCTTTGAGTTGATGGTCAACAGTCCCAGAGAAACTCCAACATTATAGGCATTTGCGATTTATTTTGGCTAGCACCCATAATTTGATGGTAATCCCTTATTGCTGAACCTATCACATTTTTGATATGTAAGACAGAGAAATAAAACTGGTACTGACATGAAATTGTCTTCCCTACTGGCTAGGTTTCATAGTTCTGAAAGCTTCTGTGAGTACTACCATGGAAAAAATTCAACAGTCTTACCCATCACCAAATCTTCCAAGCTATAATAACCACTGGTCTGGCAATATATACCCATTGGTACAATAGTGACACTAATGATACTGGCATTACCAACCATTTCCAAGCTGGTTTTAAAGGCTTCTCCACAAGATGGAACTCATTCATGATAGTGCTAACTGGGGCAAAATTCCATGGCCAACTCATGCCATAGGTCATGAAGAACCTGATATTGTTATTCTGCTAAGTGGGGACAGTACTACACTGTCCCTCAAGTTCTTATCTTTATTCATGTAGATTACTGCATCATACAACTCCAACCAGAGAACCCACTTTCTCTACCCTGGGTAGTTTTTGGAGCTCATCTGCTTTTTGGTGCATTCCATAAAGTTGTAATACTTTAGTGTCCATTAATCTGAAAAAATTGCTACCCATTTAATAATGTTGATGTGCCTTTTAAGATTACAGAAAAGGCTACTACTATAGTTACTTTTTCTAAGTTGGATGTACCTTAAAATATCCTACAAAATATATTTTCAGGGGGGTGAACTTTTGAAGTTGAAGGTGTCAGCACATGAAAATTCCACACTAGTATTGAATGTAATGAATGGTGCACTGTCTTATTACTGTAATTTTGCTGCCTATCTTAGACTTTTAGGGAAACACTACAGTTTTACACCTGGGCATGTGAGACAGTCATTCAAGATGAGTCAGTCTCTTGGCCACCAAATTGATCTGACCAAAGCTAAGTTGTGATACAGCWCAGTGCTACATGGTCCAACATGTATGTGAGAACAAGACTAGCTCCCTAGGGAACAAAAGTTAAATTTAAGTAGTGTGTTCTTAAAGACAGTGATACCCTTTTTGGCCCTTGCTCTTGTTTGGCTCTGGTGGCCATTATTATATTGGGGAGAAGACACTGGTGACCATGAACATGTTCTCCATGCTTGAATTCACAATTTATGATATGCTGGTGGGACTGCAAGCTGGTACAGCCACTCTGGAAATCAGTCTGGAGATTCCTCAGAAAACTGGACATGATACTTCCGGAGGACCCAGCCATACCACTCCTGGGCATATATCCAGAAGACTCCCCAGCATGCAATAAGNATAAACACAAAAAGAAATACCATCCTTTTCCTTCTGGCTGTTTTTGGTTTTGCTGGCTTCACATTCTTCTGCCATTTCCCCTTGAGTGTCAGGGTTATAGCTGCAAGCCACAGTACCCAGTTTGAAAACAAAGTGTTATGGTATACACAGAAAATACATAAGCTATTGTTTTACACATTGGATTTTCTCTCTTTCAGGCATAGTGCTTGTGTGTTTCTGGACTGTTTTTGTAAGAGGAGTACTGTCCCCATCAGCATTTGATATAACAACAAAAAAACTTTCAACAATGGATAGCAGTTCAGTCTTGGTGTGTCTGTTAACATATCTCAGCCCAGTTAGCCTACATAGAATATTATAAAGTAATGATGCTTTATGTACTGTCCAGAGCACTAACTATTTTGCTAATTATACATTGACATTCCACCAAATATATTGGTTTTATTTTATGGTTTCAACTCTTAGCTGATATGAAGCACATTTTTTATTAATATTGGAGATTTCCATTGCACTGCAACTTTTGAAATAAGATGGAAATTGACACATGATCCCTGAGATAATGCAAATTTCACTATCATGTCTAATTTGCAGTATGTATTCTTTTTTCCTATTAATAGAAATGAAGCCATCTCATATACCTCACTATTTTCCCTCTTCCTGGGAGACTGACAGCATCAGAAGTTGGAAAAGGAATCAGGATGGCACAGCTTTGAGATACAAGTAATTAAGTCTCTCCAGACACATAACCATGATGCATCCTGTAAGTGGTCAATTTCTGTTTCTTTGAGAAATGGGGATAATCATAATCTATAACTCACATGGCTACTATGATAACAATATTGCAAGATTCCATATTATATTCTGTACATTAAAATCTTTATAATGATAAATATTACTCTATTATATATTGATATTCATTATATTAATTAATCCATCTTCACAATGAATAAATAGCTTCTAAGATAGGAGCAGAATTTCGTGAGCCCATTCTTCATTGATGCTGGAATTTAAGATGGCTTAATTTTATGCAGTTTGTGTATCTGGTTATAGTTGCTGTGGGCCCATGTGAGCAGCAGCACTATTCTATCTAGCAAGTACTATTTCACTACAGATATACTCTAACTCTGACTCTGATGGCCATTTCTAGCCCCTATTCCATGAAAATTCTGAGACTAGTGAGAAAAGCTGTATATATGATAGATGATGATAGATGATAATATATGATATATGATGTATGTTGTATGATGTGTGATGTGTGGTGTGTGGTGTATGATATATAATTGATATATGATATATTATATGTGATATATGATATGTGATATGTGATATATGATATGTGATATGTGATATATGATTTGTGATATGTGATACATGATGATATAAGATATATGATGATATATGATGATATGTAAGATGTGATATGTGATATGTGATGTGTGATGTGTGATGTGTGATATATGATATCACACAGATATCAGTGCCAACATGATAAACACAAAAAGAAGAACCTTATTTTCTCTTTAATAACATTTTACAGAATGGAACCACAGAAAATGAATCAACAATCTAATATTGGGGATCACTAAGTCACATAATTTCAAGTTCTTACTCCAAAACCCAACATAAAGACAAAATGCATGAGTAAGATGTTTAAAAACAGAAAAACAGTGTCCTCAACCTTTGAGATCACCGATGTTTCTTTTGATAGAGGTATACTATGAAGGAATTCCTAGAAGACATKTAGACCTGGGAAATTCCATGAAGGATTGAAACATACTCTTCAGACTTCTAAGAGACATTGCATCTACAGAACTGTCTAATCTCATAGCTGTTAGGTACAGGTAGTCATTAACATTTAAAATCTGGTCCATCAAAGAAAATTACTTAAGAATTTAGATCCATGACCAAACTACCAATATTTTAACTACTCAAGAGTCATATGTGTCTAGTTACCATCATATTGGAAGCAGAAAGAGAACATTTTTATCCTCATAGAAAATGCTGTGGAGTAAACCCTTACTATTCCTGGAATCCAGTGTCTATGTTAGTTTCTTGTTTTCCTTTGATCATGGTGCAGTTTGAGCCTTGTTAAGGAGGACAGGTGAGGAAGTCCTTGGCAGATGTCTGTCAGCAGGAGGAAGCTGAAATATACAAACTGAAGGCAGCTTTGGAACTGCATCTACAAAAAGGCAGATGAATTTCAGATTGGGAGTAACCTGGCTTTTGCCTTGTGCTGTCACTAGAAGAAAGGTCCAGTTGAGTGATAGAATCTTTTCATTTTCTACTGAGCTCAGAAATGAACTTATCTGAGGGCAAAATGATATCTTTCCTATCTACCTAGAATATAAGGAAGTCACCCATCTCCCAATTCTGCATGGCAAAAAGAGACTATAATGGCATGAATTGTATATGTGTGGTCCATAACTTTAAAATGTTTGACACTGTCTATAATACATCTCAACAATTTGAATCAACTACTGTCCAGGTAATGGGCTGTGCTGAATATTTGCATTTATTAGCTGAGCTGTCACAGAGGCTRTGTAGGAAGCATGACCTCCAGCCTCATTCTGAGCCTTGGCTACCTGGGGAGCAAGCCTACCACAAAATCAGGGAGCAGGCCTCAGCCTGCCAAGTGCTCAACRGCACTTCTCTCATTTTGTCTTACTGTGCTTTTCATTTTCCTGAAGAAATGTTTTAGGGGTTGAAGAAAGCTGTCAGATCCTGTGTGAGATTAAAAGAATAAGTCTAACAGAACAGGAAGGGAAGGGATATCTGTTCTTGCAGGAGGCTCTTGTTTTGGCTTCCAGCTGTCAGCAAAGGGGGAGCTACAGTATTAGCGGAAAAGGGTATTTCCATCAGCTCTGCAGAGATAAGATTTTCTAAGAAAGGGGCCATTTCCTTGGGTATACCCATGTTAGACCCTTTAAAAGAATATTTCACTAAAGAAATTTGGCTTTGTCTTCACATTGCTATGATTAATATTCAAATATGAGAGCATTTGATAGGTGGATTGTGTCTATGGTGTTCCAAGATTCTAGGCTAATATCCACTTATCAGTGAGTGCATGCCTTGGGTGTTCTTTTGAGACTGGGTTACTTCACTCAGTATGATGCTCTCCAGCTCTATCCATTTGTCTAAGAATTTCATGAATTCATTGTTTCTAATGGCTGAATAGTACTCCATCGTGTATATATACCACATTTTCTGTATCCATTCCTTCATTGAGGGACACCTGGGTTCCCTTCAGTTTCTGGCTATTATAAATAAGGCTGCTATGGACATTGTGGAGCATGTATCCTTATTGCATGCTGGGGAATCTTCTGGATATATGCCCAGGAGTGGTATGGCTCTCCGACAAGAAAGAAAAAGTGGACCCAGGTTCTGGAAAGGCCCAATGCAGCAGTGCAGGGTAATACCAGAACAGGGAAGTGGGAAGGGGTAAATGGGGGAACTGGGGGAGGGAAAAAGACATATGGGACATCTGGGGGGCGGGGAAACCAGAAAAAGGGAAATGAAATGTAAATAAATAATATATCAAATAAAAAAATAAAAAAATTCAAATATGAGTCTTCCAGCAATGCTAACCCCTTTGCAGCCAGCTGTCCCAGTTACATTGGGTACCAATTTATGATTGTATGAATCTCCTTTGAAGTATAATTGCCTCCCCTTCACTTTTAGGACCAAGAATGATGCCTTTAGAAGCAATTCTAATCACAAAACACCCTTGGAGTGTTAATGTGGCGTGTCTGTAGGTGATGGCAGAGGTCTGAACAGATTCTGATTCACTTTGGTGTCAGGGTGAGCTTCAAGGATAGGCATACTCTCTTAATCAGGGTTTCTATTCCTGCACAAACATCATGACCAAGAAGCAAGTTGGGGAGGAAAGGGTTTATTCAGCTTATACTTCCATACTGCTCTTCATCACCAAAGGAAGTCAGGACTGGAATTCAAGCAGGTCAGAAAGCAGGAGCTGATGCAGAGGCCATGGAGGGATGTTACTTACTGGCTTACTTCCCCTGCCTTGCTCAGTGTGCTCTCTTATAGAACCCAAGAATACTAGCCCAGGGATGGCACCACCCACAGGGGCCCTCTCCTCTTGATCACTAATTGAGAAAATGCCCCACAGCTGGATCTCATGGAGGCATTTCCTCATCTGAAGCTCCTTTCTCTATGATTACTCCAGCTTGTGTCAAGTTGACACACAAAACCAGCCAGTACACATACCTTATAGGTGGCATGTTGTTTGAAATAATGTTGTCTGTTCTTTGTCACTGTGTACAGCAAGCTAACTGGTCCACAAGCTTCCAGAGATTTCTGTCTCTTCCACTCATCTCGCTGGAGAGCTGGGGTTACAAATGTATGCAACCATATCTGACATTACATGGACTCTGGGGACCCAGTTCAGGTCCTCATGTTTCCAGGGTCAATGAGCTCCATATTGAGTCTTCTCCCTAGCCTTGCCTGTTTTGGTATACCTCACTGCAAGCCACAATGAGCCTTTATAGAAAAATTCTGTCAGACCTTCTCAGTATATTCATCTTGTGTGACTGACTTTGCCTGGGGAGGCACAAAACATAGCAATACACATGTTTTCAAAACCTAGAGAGGGAGCCCCAGACAGACCAAAGTAAAGATTTCACCAGAGTTCCAATTGATGATACAATGAGTCCATTATTTGGTTACTAACAGGAGGATGAGGTGTTACTTACAGTGGGCAGGGATAGAGTCTCTACCCAAAACATCTGTTTAAACCCTTTTGTACTATAGGTCCCTCTGGAACCTTCCAAGCTTCTATTCTTTCTGTCCATGTGACATTTGTCTTCTATTTATCATCTTAAACTTGGGAGCCTCTCCCTTCTTCCTGGCACAAATAATTTAGTTTGGATGTAATGTTTGCAGTTTGGGGGAACATGTCATACAGCTACATGTAATTTTATAAACATATCCACAAACAGTAATTTTTATCTATTCCTTCTCATATGTCTGACACTACTAAAATCAGTACAAATCTGTCACTTAGATGATAGTGACAAATTCCATATACTAATTAGTAAGAAAATAATATAAATTAGAAGTAAATTCCCATCATCTCCTACTGAAAGAGTGTAAAGGGCCAAACAACTCATAGTCATGTAAATGCCCAGAAGGATGGTGTTATACTTGCTGTGACTCTTGATAAATATTCTGTTCATCTGCTTTCTTTTTTTTTTTTTTCCACAACACTCCATATACTCGTTAGTCAACCTGGACCAATTTTGGACATCTTGGTAATCATAATCCATCACACCATTTTCTCTCTCTTGATAGAGAGAGAGAACACTACAGAGCTCCCCTGCAGAAATGTTATCAGTATTCACAAATAGTATCTTACATTAGTGGATTCTTAGTTTCTGTCTGTCCCTGTTTGAATGTAGTCTATATAAATATTTGAGAATTTCCCAATCTTCTGCAGTCAGATAAGGGGGCATATGAAGACATTGTAGTTTTCTCAGTGTAATGAATTTAAATAAACTGAGAGAGTAGGATTTGAGTCCAGGCCCAAACTACTTTGGGATCCTTATCCCAGTGAGGGCCAGTTAGCCAAAGGAGCTGGTTCCATGTAGTCTCCTAATAGGCCTTCCTCCTGCCATGCAGAGTTCACTGCACTACAAGCACACAGGCATACTTTCTGCAGAGAACAGATAAAGGTTAATGTCCTTCTGCAGGGTTTTCCTGAGCCCTCCAACCTAATGTTAAATCCTCTCTCTTAGCAGCCAGTGTTTTTCCTGTACAAGGYTAGCCGCAACTCATGGATTTGCTTGCTGGTTTACATAACATTTTTTTCCTCCACCACTACACTATCCATTTTCTTCAGTGTAGCTTGACACAATAGCTACCTGCTTCTTAACATTGCTGAATCCATTCATGGATTTAACATGATTTAATCTCCACCACAGACCTCGAGGAAATATTATTCGTTGGCAGGAACTTTATAAACTTGCTTATACAAGGTCAAAGAGCTTGTATACTGGGAGAATGGAATGAGTCTCAACCTTCCTGCTCCCATTACACAGGCAAGGCTACCCACGATGCTCAAGACTTGAAGACCTAAGTGAGGAGTCTGCTGCAGCAGCTGGTAGATTGGTTTCATTATGCCCTTTATGATCATCTGTAAATCTGTAAACCTTGAAGGGAAAAATAAATCCTCCCTACTCCTGTTCCTTTTTAGAGAGAAGACTGGATGGCAGAGTGAAATCTCATCTTAAGGGCTGTGTGGAGCAAATCAGTGCAAGGAGACAGCTAATTGCCCAACCTGATTGCAACTGCTAATCACAGTCACAGGGAAAAAATATGTTGGGAATTAATTAGGCAAGGACCTTCTGAACAGCAGCAGGAAGTCTCCAAGTGACCTTTATTTACAGTCAGTTAAACAGAAGTGTGACTGAAAATGCCAGGGAGCAAATCAGATTATTAATATTGATTGCTTAAAGAAAATGAATAATTTAGAAGCTAAGTCGGAATAAATAGCCAGTGACAGAGATGAAAGAGCTCAGTACACCACACTTGGAACATTTATCTACCAGGCAGTGGTATTTTCGGCTCAGAAACCAGGAAGTCCCACCCTCACAAAGCACAGTTAGTTTCTTGACCCATCATGATTGCCACCAGGAACAGTCCCATTTGGCTGAGTGGCCAGGACATTAGGCAAGAGTTTTCGTCAACATTTTGCTTGGTAACCTAATTAGAAGTTCAGAAAGGTTTCTTCCTGATTTTTATCAATAAAACATCTATCAGAAGAAGTTGGATTGCATTTTCTCTACTAACTGAATGGGGCTCCAGGATCTTCAATTTTGATGACAGTGTGTCTTTTGTGGTTCCCAGACTACAGATGTTTTTAATGAAGAGGGTAGAGGTGTCCAATTGTTTGTAAATAGAGATTATCAGAGGCAATCACCTCTCACATAATGAACTCAGCTTTGTACCAGCTTTCATTGCAACATGCCTTTATTCTAAATTCATGCAATGGTAAGACACAAAATACATACATACATACATACATACATGCATACACAATCATACTAATATATCAAATATGTACTTCCTGTTTAGAGTAGGCTATTCTGTAAGTGATGAGCTTGTTTTCATTTTGTTTTATGAGATTTTGGATAGCCAATTTGAAAGTCTTAGTTTATCTCTAAAGTTTTACTGACCTGTACCTATAAATGCTAATTAAATTTTCTAGTGTGAAAGTTACTGTTATAAGTAGGGCTTAAGGTACTAGGTATCAGCAATTTTATTGAAACAGAAGCATCTCAGAGTGACCACAGTAAGACAAAATTTGGGCATCTTTATTTTGAATACAAGTCTGAGAAATCAAGAATCTTACACTTGGATTAATGTAGCAAATTAACCAACCATATTCAAGTCAGCCACAATTTCTATATGACAGTAAACATAACCTCTAAA
The DNA here is from genome assembly GCA_002335545.1 of Apodemus speciosus. NCBI lineage: Eukaryota > Metazoa > Chordata > Mammalia > Rodentia > Muridae > Apodemus > Apodemus speciosus. Next base: position 254,361 of record BDUI01000241.1, read on the forward strand.
CCATCAATAAAACAATCTGGATCACTCATTTTTTTCTATCCAGTATAGGCATTAATATTCATGTATGCCTATATTAATTCATATCACTCATGTAATATGAATCATATTGAATATTTAGCATATTTCATATAGCTATAGGAGATATAGCCATTCCAATAGTTACTTTTCTGTTGCTAAGATAAAAGCCATCACAAGTTAGAGAAGAAGTTATTTATGTTATCTGAATGTTCCAATGGGGATACAATCTATCCAGTGTGCAGAAGGCATGATGAGCAGGAAAGGAATCTTGGTAGGAGCAAGAAGCTTGCCGGTCACATTTTCATATGCATACAGGAAGCAGAGAGGGAGAATAGGAAGTGGGTGAGCCTGTGAACTCTCAACATGCTTCTCTTCTAACAGTTCCATATCCTCCTCCAAAAAGTGCCGCCAACTAGAGACTCTGTTTCCAAATACATCAGCCTAGGGGGATCTTTCTCATTCAAATCACATCAAAGCTACTTAAGCAAAATGCTGTCCATCTCTCAGGGAAAGACTCAAATCTAACTCTCTACTTTGAAACAGACTTTTCCAAGTAAGTCCCTGAGTACTTTTCACTGAAAGATCAAAATATCTACCTATATAATCTCAGATAATCCATGTCCCAGCATCTGGGAAGGAATCAAGTACCAGCTTCAGGGACACTTGAAGATAATTTTGTGTGCAGATTATTGTTGCCTATTAGCCTCATTTTCGTGTCTATCAAAATCAAGCAAAAATAATCCTGTCAGCTGGTCTGACCAACCCTAAATGATCCAAGACTATTGTGTTCTGAGTATGAAAGGTCTCCTATAGCCTGGTATGTCTGAGCTGGTGTGGTGCTTGGAAAGCTTATGAAACTGTCAGGAGTTGGAGCCTTGATGGAGGCAGTAGGTGACTAGGAGAGGACTGTCAGTCAGCAAGAGTCAGGCTGACTCCATGATAGGCTACAAACGGGCAGTTTGAGAGTCTAGTCCTAAGTCTCTGTTTCCCAGAACTGGAAAAGTCCAAAATTAGTCAATTCCAGGGGAAAAAACAGAACAAAACAAACAATAACAACACAAAACCCCACACCTCAGGGAGGGGAGACAGCCAATCAGGAAGCTGCCCCAGCTTTCCTAAGGCAACCTCACCKGCACTGCCTGCCACCGCAGCCTGCCKCGCTGTTGCTTGGGCCAGATGGAAGGACCAGGTACCGGTGTTGACCCGAGTTATGCCGAGTTTAAGATCGCGGGGGTCGCAAACAGCCAGGCAGTAACCTGCGCTCAGGAACTGAATAGAACAGTGGTTCCTGTAGCCCAGACAGGCACGGGTTCTGTGCCCTGGGGGATCCTATTCTCCCCGCTGCCGCCGCCACCTCCGCCACCACCCGCCACCATCTTTGCTACGGCCAGCTCGCTCCAAGCGAGCTCCATCAACCGGGAGACCCCAAACTTAAGACCTCTGGGGACTCAGCTATCTGAGCTCAAGAGTTAAGCTGAGCAGCGGGCCCCTTGGGCCAGCCGGGCTTGGCTCTGAGCCCTGCAGGAGATCTTGCACTGCCTGCCACCACAGACTGCCTCGCTGTTGCTTGGGCCAGACCGAAGGTCCAGGTACTGGTGTTGACCCGAGTTATACCAAGTTTAAGATCGCGGGAGTAGCAAACAGCCAGGCAGTAACCTGCGCTCAGGATCTGAATAGAACAGTRGTTCCTGTAGCCCAGACAGGCGCGGGTTCTACGCCCTGGGGGGATCCCCACCATCTAGGCTCCAGCAGTCCACACAGGGAAGCTATTCTCCTGTAGGAAATCCCGTGGCTAGACTGAGCCCTGAGTCCAGCCACCATCTTGCAGCTGGTGGCCAAACCAGGTTACCACAAAAAACCAACAGAGGAGTCCAGGTCATCATAAAGATCTAACAGATGAGCCCAGATCTGTGGGAAATAAGATCTGATTCTTAAAAGCAGGCATCTAGGTAAGCCAGGAGGAGACAGTGGGAGGCCTTCTGCATACCCAGCAGCAAGCAGCAAGGAGTCTCAGGCCCAG